>KZ807010.1:422422-436884 GCA_000696205.2 Oncopeltus fasciatus
TATATATATATATATATTTAACCAATACAGTTATTGACAACGAATTAAGATCAATCCCGCCCAAAGGATTATGTTTCCATTGTTAGTGACTACTGATTTCTATTTGACAAAAGTTGGCAATTAAAAAAATGTAATAAAGCAACTTATATAAAAGTAAAATAAATAAATAAATGTCAATATACTAGTAGAAGATGTCAGCTTGAAGATGGGATGGAAAGAGACTTCTTGAAACAACATTAGAATGTGAATGGGAATTTAAATGCTCAGAGCCGTGACTCCCTTGAAATCCTAAAGCATGAGGGGTGGGGGGTGGGAGGGTGCAACATAAGTACAACCCCCCCCCCCCCCGGGACTCTCTCACGCGCTATCAATTTTCATGGTGTTTACCCGCTCCCTTCGGACCACAGGGTGCTAATTCGACATCTGCGTCCCACATCTGCCCTTCACATGTGGCCCGCACAGCCTGTAAGTCACTAACAGACACACACTGTGTTCACAATACTATAGTCCGCGTCTAATTTCAAAACGTAGCGACTTCTTTTTTCTTTTTCTTTTTTTTTTATGTCATAATGATGTTTTGTGAAAAAAATGGACATGTAGGTAAAGCATAAGCTGAAAGGCAGTGCAGAACCGACACGACTTTAAGTAACAGGCAGAAAAATGTACCTGTACAAGTTGTTCTAACAGTTTTCACGGTGACATGGATGATACAAATAGGCTGATATGAAAGGAAAGGAATCAAATATAAATAAAGATTACAGATAAACATACCAAGTAATCTCTAGAAATATATAACAAAGATAAGATCTAACTGCTAAACCTAATATTAAAGAGGAAAAATGAAATATACCTACAATATACACGGACTGTTTGTAAAGAATAGGTCATTTCAAATCTTAAATCCGTACATATTCCTAATAATAATTATCATTTATGCTTCTTTTTTTCCATTTCTGACCAAGCCTTCAGGAATGGAATAAATGCTTTAACAGTCACTATAAAGGGTTCAACACAACTTTTGTAAGAGTGGGTGAGAATAGGTTTTGTAAGGGTGACAAATGAAAAATTTCAAAAGAACAGGTTCCTAGCGCAACCGTAGAAGTCTGTAGGAGGATATAGATGCCATTAGACAAAGGTATATCAATGCTGAAACGCCCATCCAAATTGATATGTCAGAGCCAAAAGTCTCAACCAGTCAAGCAAATCTTTGACCAGAGATAGGAACTCTTTGACCTTAGTAGCTAGGAACTAGGAAGTGAAATTCCCTTCGACTTAATGGCACGCTACCAAATCCCTTTGAAACAGTGAGAGTACCGTTAGAGGAACACAGGGTGTGGAGAGGAAGTGGCGTTTCGTTGTAGCAATGTAGATTCGGGACCGGCATCACAACCCTGACAACACAATCCTCGTAGCAGGCTCAACAGGTAGCGGAGCAGATGGGGCGCGCTAGTAGTTGTAGTCAGAATTAATTATGCAGGCTGAAAATATTCATTTCCCAGCGGCGTCAGTTTGTGAAGCCCGCTGGATGGGGGGATTTGTATGGGATTTACATTCGACACACGGTGAAAAGTTACACATCTACAGGCAGGGGGAGGGGGTTCAATGAATTAATTCAGTAGCGCCACTCCGCGTACGGGCCGCTGTTCAATTGAATCCCTCAGAAGACCCTCATGGTAACTATCCCCAAAGAAATAATTAACATAACAGCAGAATAACCATTTCAATTCTTTCAATTTTTATTATAATAATAATAAAAATTAGAGTACAGAGAAACCAGAAAATTTTAATTAAACGTCAATTGATTATTTATTGAAGTATTCCATTAAGACCAAAGATATAATCCCTGGAACTCTTTATATATTTGTTTATGTTCGGGACAATTCAGTTTATGCAAACAAAACATTGAAAATTCAATAAACGCCTTTGACATCGACAGAATTTTTATATAAAAATTTACAAGCGAAGAAAAAACCAACCAATTATAAAATATAATTTTTTCTTCAAACAATTTTCTAAAAGAATATAAATATTCAATGTGTTAAACGTCTTGAATAATATAAGAAAATATTCCATTAACAAAGGGAGATTGGTGATAGGGCAGAAGAGGAGTGATATAGAATAACAAATATTAAAAAACATTTATCACCAAGAGAAGTTACCTAAATAAACAGATTAACCAGTTGTTTTCTGAAGTAATTGTAACTAATCTTATTCATGGAACTAATAACAACAGAAAATTTACAAATATTTCAGCTACAGGATTACAAATCCGCGATTAGATTTTTCTCCAACTCCCCTCCCACCATCTCTTCTTATTTCACTTCAGTTAAACGATTGAAGTAATTTTATAAAAACTCTTGTCATGGTGACAACCTTAGATATTTCATTCCCAAAAGGAAAATATGCTAGTATGGATAAGGTAAATATAACAAATAAAATTACAGATGAGTTCGGTGTATATGGAAAAAAAAAAAAAAAAGAAGAAAACAGTAAAAAAAAAAATTCTGGAATTGCTGATATAGTATATAAGCGAGATAATCGGTGATTGGAACAAGTATGACTAACGTAGTATAATTAACAAAAGAATGGGGATGGAAGTAAAAAGGGATACTATAGTTGAGGATGTACTTGAGTAAGAAGTGGGGTTAGGGAAGATGAGTACGGAAAGAGTTTGAAGACATATGGGGATGAAATTGAGAGTGAACAAAACAAATGTGAAAACCGAAGGAAATAAGAAAACTGGTGGGAAAATGAGTTAGGTAGGAAAAGAATTGGAAGGAAGTGATTGGAGAAACGAGAAGCGTCCAAATGAGTAGAAATTGAGGAAAGGGAATGGATTTTAGGAAACAAACAACGTAGAGAAAGGTTAGCTGGGTCGGTATGAAGGTAGCTGTGAGAAGAAAGAAGGCCGAGTAAGAAGGGGAATGAGAAGGTGGCCAAAGAGAGGGATGGAGTGAGGTGAGTATTAAAGGTATTAGGGTAGTGTAGACAGAGAAGCGGGTTAACGAGGGTAGGTTTGGGAGGTCGGAGGTTGGCAGAGGTCTGTTAATTACCGCAACCCAACACCCGGGCCCAACCCCCAACCCATTGATTTCAAATACAACAGAGCCACTCTCCATACCAACCCCCAACCCACATCTCCTCTTCACACCAACCTCAAACACTCTATTATTATCGATAAACTCTTCAGCCAAGTTCACTGAATGTGTTTCTCTATCATTTAACATTAAGTCCAGCAATAAAATTACAACAAGACTGATTTACAATCACAAAATGAAAGTTTCTTTACATTCATAATTTTAATTTATGTAGCTGAATGAACAAACTATTTTTTTCCATGAATAGCACTAATTAATGCATTTATTCCGGAGTCTAGATCAGAGCGAAAATGTACTTCTACGTCCTCCGGATGCAAAAAGAATTATTTTATAGTGAAGAATTATTTGCAATTTTTCTCCTGCATATATCTTTTAGTAAGCAATTTCACCAAACAGCTTCTTTAAATTAGCTATTCAGATAAATCATGAAATCAGGTGAATGAAACGACGAAATAAAAAATTTACTAATTTTTTTTTTTAAAGTAAATATGATTTTACATAATTATTAGATGGTTTTTGTTAGTTCAAGGTAGACCCAAAAAATTCAGATTTTTTTTAATTGTATTTTTTGGATCTACCTTGACCGAACCCCAACATAAATAATAATATCTACGTCAAACATATAGTCAAAAAACTCTCCATTATTTTACATATTTACTTTTAAAGTACCCCAAGAACCATGGGTTAGAAGACGCAATTCGTGACTCTCTCTTTGTTATCCCCATAGCCCTGAAATTCAGGCCGAAACGTTGGCAAAAATAAAACCATATTGCTTTTTGAAATAATGATATTAATTGTGGGATGTAATCTGACATTAAATTCACACAAGAAATACAAAGGCTCCCCTAGCATTTCTTGCATAAAACCATATTGGTTCACCAATTTCCTTTGACCGAACTCCGACTATCTCCTTCTCCGAATATTATTTTATTTTTTAAGCGTGAACTTGAAAGTACTAAGACAGAACACTCAGTGTCTTATTATCTTAAGCTACGTTTAGTTCTAAATAATAGCCAGGATCTGAGATTGGTATCAGAGAGAATACAGCAGCTTCACCGGCCTCGCTCTAAATCGCGCTATGCCCTAAAATCAAAAACCTATTGGTGTGAGAAAAAAAAAAGAAAAAGCTCTACTATAAACTAAAAGGGAGGTGGTAGAAGTGAGACTGAGCGACAGGACGTTACTTCACGAGTAGCGCCAGGAAATGGCGATAACACATCCCCTAGAGTAAAAAGGATTGTCTAGCTATCCGGTGATCAGAGGTAGAGAGAGAGCTCCCTTTCAGTACTCAATAATCTCACCCTCTGCTCACCCCTATCTCTGAGGGGTGGAGAGAGAGAGAGAACTGGAAAAGGTAAATCAATTTCCAAGAATAATGAATGCTTCCCCCAGGGAAGGGGTGGTTCTTCTTGGGGCTGCCTATCTCTCCCCTTATTGAGTTGGGGATCTCTCTGCTTGAGTTGTCTTTCACCAAACAAGAAGAGAAGGAGAGTAAAGCTCCTCCATGAAAAATCTTATCCCCTCCCTCGCCACTCCCCCATCAACCTTCTTAAACAACTTCAAAGGCTTTTGATTCCACCGCCCCACCTTATTTATCCATATCTTTACATTTCTTTCTCCCCTCCCCTTTATTTTATTATTATTATTAGTTTTACCTAACAGTACCAAAATATAAATATTTCTCTGGCTTAAGCTTTAGGATGGCAATGTTTCACAAATCCATGAGATTTACCATAAGATCTAATTTTATTTTTTATGAATATGTGATCTTAGGGACACGACGTCTCCTCTCGCCTTCTCGATTGCCCTGGAGATGGCTTACAATATAAGCCGAAACGTTGGCAGATAATTTAAAAAATACACATTTTCTTAAAATTTGTATTTTCTTGGATCTAACTTGTCCGACCCCCAACAAAAAAAGATCTAATAATAAATCTTTATTTATTACATTCTGTTATTAACATCTTGTAATTTAATGACATAGAGAAATTAAAATAGAAAAAAAAAATAAGTGAACATCACTGTGAAGGGAGAAGGGGCCCATCGACCCCACTCTTAATGAGTGGAACTAATTGTAAAAATAAAAAAAAAACAAATGAAATACTTACTTGTTTATGCATTTCCACGTTGAGCCCGTACGACATTTCATAATACTGTAAAAAGAATAAAAATCAAAAATAAATTAATAGATGTTAATGATCTTTGATATAATGTATTAATGCTTCGAAGTACAGAGTAATTACTCAGTTGAAACTGCTTTCACGAGACTATTAAAGTAATTTGATATCCATAACTGATATAAAGAAAAAGTTTAAAATATAAAATTTTAGTTCAGAATTTTCTTTAAATTGAAGTAACTCCCCGTACAAAGAAGCATTACAATCATTGACTCATGCTGGTTTAGTGTGAGATAGTGGTTTATATACAAAAAAAAAAAAAAAGAAGAAGAGATTTGAGATTTATTAATTTATTTAAACCGACTCATTTTATTTTTTAATTGATGAAACGCTATTAGACGATTGACCTCAAGGAGACTAAAACACCCATTCAGACTAAATTTTTTGTGAGTATTATTGAGAACGAAAAAAGTGCAGACCATCCAAAAATGAACTTAATTAAAATAACTCTTTCACTATAAGAGTAGAATGGATGGAATTTATATCTGAGGCAAAAAAGCCTGGCAGATATAATGATTAAAACCGAAAGAAAAAAAAAAATATAGAACCGAGCTAAAAAAACTTGAATTGAACATTTAGTACAAAAAAGAGAAGAGATTCTTCGATTATTTTGTAAAACATTAGTTGAAATGAAGCAAAAATGAATTTGACACGGTCCATCAATGCTCGTCCACCAAATTCATACAGCCTTGTACAGTCTCACACAAAAACAATTTTCTAGCTTGTCAATTTCTTAGCAACCAGGTCTAATAACAATAGCGGAACATATAGTATTGCGTTTAGCAACAATTAGCCCGAATGTAAGATGTTTAATCTGTATCTTCTCATTTGTTTTATTTTTCTTCTGACTGTTTTTTTTTTCGCCAGGGTTATATACTTTATTCCTTAGGTGTAATATGAATTAAAGAATACTTTGAAGGAGAAATTCTTAAAATATAAACTTAAGTGTTAGTTGATTAACTAATCTGCAATATTTGATATGCATTCGACAAAAAAAAGTCCATCATTTAACACGTGCCTACTACTATGTTATAACGCATACCCTGGCTCTTTTTAAATTTATAAATCATATGTAAAAACTTAACGATGTCCTATAAGTACATGTCCTCACGCACAGTCACAATTGTTTATCTCATTTTCACACTGAAACTATTATAAATAAAAAAAAAAATTATTTATTTTGTATGTAAAGTTTTTTCCGGGTTGGACCGTGTTAAGTTTTTGATGGTTGCCGAGCTTTCGCACATCGTGTGATGGCTTCTTCAGGGCTGAATAGAGCCATCATTCTCTATTCAGCCCTGAAGAAGCCATCACAAGATGTGCGAAAGCTCGGCAACCATCAAAAACTTTACACGGTCCAACCCGGAAAAAACTTTACATACATCTGATGACTGTGGAAGCCTACGTGAACAAAATTATTTATTGTATTGAAAAAGTGTCATAGTTTTGTGTAATGTTCATGTAATGGTGTGTACTATACATAAAACCCAATCCACAAGCAGTCTAAAAAGCAGCAAAAATACTTCATGCATTGATGTCAGGCAAAATAGATAAATGGAGGGCGATGGAAAAAGACACTTATAAAATAGAAAAACTAAAATAATACTAAAATAATTTTTGAGGAAAAGGTTGCCTCAGTAGGAGGAGGGTAGGGGAAGAGGGATTGGATGGTGAGAGGTAATATAGTGGAAGGTAATAAAGTGGGATAAAATGTATTCTTAATTTGAATCGTACAGAGAGACAGAAAACAAAATTTCACTACCTCTGCCGGGAAGTGGGGGACCCGGGTTCGATTCTCGGCTGAGGTAGTGAGATTCATATTAATAATAAAATGTGGGATTACTTTACCACCATTATCATCATGATTTGTTATGATTTACTTCTTTACCCATCAGGTATTCTATTTGTACACATAAACGCACACGCACACACACGTGTATGTAACAAAACTTTGATTGATCAAATTATTTACGCTACAGGCAGAGTTTAGCCAAGAGGTACGTCCAGATCTACATTAATCGAACCTCTTATTATTCTCCACTTTAGCATTAAGTTATTATACTTAAAAATTATTAATTAAGTAAATAAAAATAGTAATAACAGTATGAAAAAAACTATTTGAATTGACACAATTTTAAACTTAATTATTTTTAAAAGTATAATTAGTTATTCTTTTTAATTACATTTTAAGAGAAAACAAAATAAAATAATGGGTGAGAGATGATGTTTAGAAAGCCCATTCTTGACTATTATGAGTTTTCTAAATGATGAAACTGTAAGAAATGTATTCAATTATGTAAAGGAAGTATTAAATGGAAAAAAAAAAATGAGAGGTTATTTTGTTTTGTATTATCTTAATAACTACCTTATTTCGAAGTAAGTTGGATTGAAAACAATTGTTAATGCATGGAATTTTCTAGCGACATTAGTTTATTTAATTTGAATTTATTTTTGATGGTTTACATTTATTATCATATATTAAGTTTTGTTTTATTGGATTCCTTCAAGAATACTTGTTTCCATTATAATCTTTTTATTTTATTTATTATTATTATTCGTAACNTATTATTATTTTTTTTTAATTTCAATCATGTTTGTTAATTGTAACTATAAATAATAAGAGATAAAAAGGAAAAAGGAAAGAATGAGAGGGGGATGAGAGTAGGGATAGTGAGGAGGGGGAGTGGGGAGGGTGAGTAGGGAGGGTGAGTAGGGATAGAGAGAGAGAGTGTTGGTGGTGGTGGGAGGGGGCTTAGTGCCGGTGCACTACAGAGTGCAGACCGCCGTGTACAAGCGTAAACAAATTAATGGCTAACATTTCCATTAACGCATGTCCAGGTGTGGTTCTGTAATTCCCCCACCCCCACCCTTCCAGTCACGGAGCACCCCCAACCCCCTCCCACCACCAACCCCGATACCGGCTTTCACGCCCCATTATTATTTAATAATCTGAAATTGTTCCCTACGTCTGCTCCCCCCGACTGCCTACGTCACGCTACGGGGCTAAGAGGAAGAGAAAATGGCTATTTAAGGAAATGATTAGCTTTCAGGACCTTTCGTGTCGAGGAACAAATCAAATTTGCTTTCACAGCGGACATCAGATTTCGTCTGAGTTTATAAGGCTTTCTCACTAGAATGTATATTTAAAAACAAAACTAAAATAAAATAAGTATGTGTATATATAAATATATAATATATATACAGATCTGTTAACATGATATATGCTAAAAATAATTACAATCAGCAAATTCCACATTGACACCTTTTAAAACCTATATAAACACAAGGTTGGGGGTCCGTCAGCCGTTTAGTGTTATCCTGGAGAAATTGGGGTTTTCGGCCAGAAAAATAAAATACTCCAAAATTATTGGGGTAATTATTTTATTATTGGCGACTTTTCGACTAAACGTAAGTAAGTCATCATCAGGGCGATAGCGATGTCTTGAGAGATCTCCGAGGGAGGTTTAATGGTCGCATCTCAAAAGTGTAGAACTAAAGTGGATACAAAAGGAGAGTTTGTTGACCGTAGATATTATTCTAAGATGATTTTGGTTGGGGTTCGGTCGAGGTAGATCCAAAAAAACACAAATTTGAAAAATGTATTTTTTTAATAAAGGATTATCTGCCAACGTTTCGGCTTACATTGTAAGCCATCTTCAGGGCTGCCTCTCAGTCAAGAAATTCAAAGTCATGAAATGTGAACTTAGGGACAGGACGTCCTCTCTCATCTTCATGATAGCCCTGAAGATGGCTTGCAATGTAAGCCGAAACGTTGGCAGATAAAAAATACATTTTATAAATTTGTGTTTTTTGGATCTACCTTGACCGAACCCCAACTAAAATCATCTAAGAAGCCTATTTAAATACTTTTATCCAGAAAAGAGTGAGCATAAATAGCCCGAACAAGATTCCCAAACAGCATGTCATTCAATGCTATCTTCATAAAGGATCTTTGTAGAAGACTCTGAAGAAAAATGTTGGCTTTTGAGATTAAAAAAAAAAAAAAATGTCCCTTTAAGAGCAGGGAAAGTAAAAAGTAAAAGAAAGCTCAGGTATTCAGAAAGAAAAAAAAAAGAATCATTAATAAATGGAAGAAATGTGAGGGGTGGGGGGAGACTAAAAAGTGAAGCCCCTCGTGACAATCTGTCCAGTTGTTTAGCTTACCGCTCGTAACCCTCGTGAGGAGATAAAACTTCAAGATAGCTTAATAATTTACCCCCTCCCCCTATCTAACCTGGAGGGGAGAAAAGCTTCCACTTTCTATGCTAATAAGTCTATATATATTATTATTATCATCATTTTTTTTCAGAGTCCGCCACACCCACCTCTTTTACCTGTATTATAATTTTAAATCACCCCCCCCCCCTTCCATCCCCCTTTCACCATTTCAAAAAAAAATCACATGGCTATCAGGGTTCAAAAACAATGTGGTTCCCTTCCGCTCAAGTATAATTATTAATAATAGTTAGGTAAGCCATATAATAATCGATTTCGATAGGGCAGAATCTATTGTCAGTTTACACAATAAATCTTTACGGGAAGGCTATAAAGCAAAGAATGTTGATTTTGTTTTCATCAACTATTGATAAATAAGATTTACATAAACACCAGAGGTTTTTTTTTATTTTTTATTTTTAAATGCAATACTACAGGTTAACATTAATCAAACAAACCTTGTTCAACTAAAATTTCTTTTAGCACCTGACTTATTGATTAAAAACAAATGTTTTTATATTCATACGGATCTTTTTTCTTCTCATATGTGCTTGGCTTTACGTCAGAGATCTAAACCTCTCTCCCAAACAAACAAATACACTTTGATATATATATCTATACNAATCAACATAATTGAGGAAATATTAAATATTCATAGGGTAAAAATAAACAATGTTATTTATTGAATTAATAAATTTAAAAAAAAAATCATCAATATCATACAGATTATTTATATATATATTCATTATTTCATAACTCCCAATACATTTTTTTTTAACTACATTATGGAAAGTTTTATAATTTATTATTATTGCAATGAATATTTGTCCCGCAATTTTATTTTTCCATACTTACTATTGAACAGGGTATTTGCTATTTTAATATTTTTTTGTTTTGTTTAAATTATGATGGTTTCATTATATATCGAGTCAGTTATTTTATTGGTCTAAATCGAGCAGTGAACATATGATTTTATGTATCATGTTTGTTTATTGGAGGATTTACGGCGCTCTTTTATGTATCATGAATATACAATGAGTATTATTATTATAAGATGTTTTTTTTGTTAGTAGTCGGTCAAGATCCCCAAAAAAAACTTAAATTTTAAACAATAAATCTAAGGGAATATTATAAAGTTGGTGCAATTGGCTAGCACGCCGGCCTGGATAGGAGGAGATCCAGGTTCAAGTCTTAGAGACAGTTATTATTTTTTATTCTATTCCCTTGCATTTATATTGTATTTTTTTAATTATCTGCGAAAGTTGCGGCTTACGTAGTAAGTCATCTTCAGGGCTGTCCAAATACAATGTCATAAGAACTAAAAAACATAAAAAAATTAAATGATTTACATTATTATTACATAGAATTGCCAAAACTAAATGTAACGCGATATCAAAAGTAGCAATTCTATGTAATAATAATAATAATAATGTAAATAATTTAATTTTTTTGTTCTTATGACATAGTATTTCAACAGGCTTGAAGATGGCTTACAATGTAGGCCGAAACATTGGCAGTTAATTTCTTTTTTTTTTTTGTATTTTTTGGATCTACCTTGAACGAACCCCAATAAAAAACACTAATAATATTATCTACGGTCAAAATACTCTGCATTTGAATTATAATTAGTATATTATATTGCCTTAACATTCTATAAATAAATTGGTTTATGCGATTCCTACTTATACTTCATAATATAATAATTCAGAGAGGGAGGAAACTGAGTGAAGAACAAAGGTTGACGTCTAACTAAGGAGCTGTGGCAATAGGAATAAGAATGAATTCCACTCGGTGAAATCCTCCAGCTGGAAATGAAGAGAGAATAGGTTGTTTTCCTGTGTGCGGGTGGGCGGGGGAGGTGGAGGGCCACGAGAACGAGGGAAGTGGAAGAGAAGGAAAGAGCATTAAACCGCCATCAGAAAGAGGAACAGGTAAGAGTCAATCCAAAGGCAATTTCTCTCCAGTGAGGCAGGCCAAATCTCTTGCTATCTTTTTCAAATCTCCCCCTATCATCCCTCTCTCGGAGCCCATCTCCGCTGGAACACTCCCAGACAACTAACATCTCCTCCGTGTGCCGCGGGAGAGGCGGGCTTGGAAAACCATATTTCCAGCGAGGGGGAACAGATGGGGCCATATTATATACGCTTGGAGGTTTAGGGAATACTCGTAGCATGTACGCCTAAGAAGAACATGAGTCGATAATATTATATCCGCTTGGAAGTTTAAGCAATAGTTGCTGTAAAATACAAACACAGATTTGATATAAACAGAACATAAAATAATCGGAATGGAGAGCTTTTAGATCGTAGAGATGTTTTTTTTGTTGGGGTTCGGTCAAGGTAGATCCGAAAAATACACATTTTTTAAATTTTATTTTTTTGGATCCACCTTGACCGAACCCCAATAAAAGAACCATCATTAATGAAGTAATTGGATGATTTTTACAATTTTTTAAATAATAAAAATACAGTCACAGATAAGACCAGAGTATAATGCGCCCCCTCCCTCAAAAAAAAAAAAAAAAAAAAAAAATGCGCTATAAGTATAACGAAAATATTGAAAAATTATAGACAAAATTGATTTTTAAAAAAGCGACAAAAATCAAATTTTTTTCAGAATAATGCTGAATTCAAAAATTTTAAATACACTCAAAGGATGAAAACCTTTTCTTTATATAAAGAAAACTAACTGGTATCTAAAAGAGCTGCATTGTTTGTGAAAAGCAAATGTAATCCAATGAAAAAATAAATCAAGTGGAAAAATATCAAGGAAAAATTCAATTAATCACATAGGCCTTTCAAAAGTCATATAATTGGATAACTCTTGCAATGATAACATTTGTGCAAGGAATAGAAACTAGGAATTAGTAGTGATATGCATCAACATACATACGACAGAACGGTTGTGGCCATATAAGTGTCTGACAGCAATTTCTTGGGAATCTAGGAAGTAAGTCCACAATTCGTTCGAACTGCTTTTCTCTCCATCTTATATAAAGGTTATTTTAAGTCACTTTAGTCGTTAAGCTCGCAGTTAACAGATAATAAACATTGAGATGTTTGGGATCCATTTTTGACATAAATAATGGAACAAAATTAGAAAAAGATACTTAATGACGTGTTAAGAACATAATTAGTTCTAACTCACAAGATCAGGATGAAAAAAAAAAATATGAAAGGTGTCAATACACAACAAAATATTAGCCATGAGAAGAAGGTTAAAGGTCAGAAGAGGAAAGTAGCTAATTCACAAAAGCCATAAAATGCCATTGGGAACTGCAGTTAATGATACCTTAGAGGACTAAGGCCGCCACAGAAGGTTGGACAAAGAAAGAGACAATAAAAATAAAAAATGGAGCTGAAGACATATCCTTGAGAGAATCACTCATGTTTTACAGCCCCTTCCTTCTCTGGAAGGGTATTAAAGGGAAAGACAATTATTAAGAGCCTCGGTGGTTATATTTCACCCATCCTGACGTTAACGGGGCCCTCATTCTCGTACACGCCTGATTATCAACCGTAAACCGCAGTCGTTGCAAACTGAATTTTAACTGCTACAAAAGAAGCGAGTTAGGAGCAAAACAGGAGCAAAGTGCCAATGGCTTATCATGGATGGTTAGGGATGGTTAGGGATAATGAACGATGAAATCATCACGTATAGACAATAGGGAAAACAAATATAAAAATTATAAATATTTTATTTGGTTGTGGTATTTTATCCTACGTAAATTTTTAAACAATTAATGAGAGGGAGTAGAATAAAAAATTTATCTGTCCCATCCAGGAATCGAACCTGGATCCCCTGCTATCCGGGCCGGTGCATTTACCAGTTATGCTACCAGGACACCAGTATAGTACCAGTATTCCCTCTCATTAATTGTTTATATAAAAATTATATTTCATTACACATTAAATGAAGCATATAAATATATAAAAATAATTTCAAGGCTTCCTTCTAAATTATTTTATTTATTTTGGCTTGAAGAACTGGAAGGCACATTGTATATAGTCAGAGCATTCTTAACTCAACAACAGACGCAACGTTTCTTCTGGAGATATAAATTTTTACGCGATAATAGTTCATAAAAATATAACTAATATAAAACATAATTAAAAACAGATATGAATTGATTAATTAAAGTTGCTGAACATGTCAAATTAGCACTGATTATAAATTGTAGCAATCAATATATAAAAGGTTCAAAGATTTATGGAGAAGTGAGAGAGATTAATTTTGCATTTAAAATATATACTAAATCTAGAATGATCGGTTACTCCCGCACCATCAAATCTCTCCCCGACTAATTTACCTTCATTGCCTAGATATGCCATATATTATATATTGATTCACTGACTGCGGCTAGTTTTAGTAGTGTCACGGGCCCCGATTAGTTAGCATCGATTTAATCAAAAATTGTTTTTTCTGATTATCAGATTTGGCGAACTGTGACAATGCCTACTGGAGCTGGATAACAAAGAGACGCCCAACGCCCGGATACATGTGCTCAGCTGTACAACTAGGATCTGGAGAGGAATTAATTGCCTCAGCTTACGCAGTGTGCCTGCGTGAAGGACTCCCCCCCCTCCCCCCCCCCTCATCCACCAAATTCCAAGGACTAGATGAAGAGGAAAACTTATTCCTTTTACTTATTTCAATAAACTATCCTGAACACATTATCCTGTGAAGCATAAAAAGCTACCCCTCTATTGTCGGCCTGGCGTAGAAAATCTATTATGTCGTGGTTTTTGTTTACTGCTTCTTCATAATGTCTAAGGCGGCCGACGGAGTTTATAGCAAACAGCCAATCTCTTAACATCCAGTCCATAAAGACACCTCTATTTTAGTGGACTCCCCTCAAGGAAGTTATTTACAAATATACACCAGTACTACATGTTATATATATAGGTACCTGGAACACTTTAAAATATGGCGTATTATACATACACACAATTGCATAATATAATATATATAT
>KZ807010.1:439097-482027 GCA_000696205.2 Oncopeltus fasciatus
AAAAAAAAAAAAAAAAAAAAAAAAAAAAAAAAAAAAAAAAAAAAAAAAAAAAAAACCTTGCCATTTAAATAAAACATCAAATTTAAAAGAAAGAAAAAGTCAAAAATCTTATACCAGATAGGTTAAAAGCAAAACGGAATTTCGTTCTTGTTTGAAGCGGGGGAGGGGTTGAGAACAGAGGTGTAGTGTGTGACGTAGAAGGTTGCAGCAGAATAAGAGAGTGTGTGTGGGGGAGGGGAGGAGAGAGAGAGAAAGAGAGAGATTGAGAGAGGAGTAGACAGCCAGGAGGAAGGCTCTGGGAAGAGGCAGAGGGAGAAGGGTAATTGATTGGTAGGGTGGAAGACACGTGTAACATTTGCATAGGAGCCCCCTTCTGTTTACATTAACTCCCCTTTTACATATTTATCATCCCCCCCTGACCCTTGCCCTCATTCGCCCCACCCGCTGGCCACCGTCAGCCCATCAAGGCACCCACACTCCCACAGTCCCTTTGAACAGATTCACACAAATCGCTACTTAATACGCAAGTGCCAGGCTTCATACGGCGGGGTAAAGGCCTCCTTTCCCCGCTTCTATACAAGCTAATCTTCTTCACACAAGAAGTAGGAGCAATTTAAAAGGTCATTAACACACCACAAAGTTTTAGGGGTGAAGTAAATATAGAGCTACTTTCGTATAATTAGATATGTTTCAGTATAAATGTGGAATTAGCTCATGGTACACTAGGTACGTTAGCCTGGTTTTAATAAGCGTTGGACGTGATTTTTTCCATTGCGTTAAAATTAAAAAGTTCTAATCCCCATATAAAATCGTTTTTACTAAAAACTTCTAAGCTTAAAATGAAATTATTAAAAGCTTGAGTTAGGAGCAAGCTCAGCGGAGGGAACCGCTAAGGCAGAGATTACCTGCCTATAATCGAGAAATAAGCTTGTTCAGGACCATAGGTGTTTATAATATAAATGCTACCTACAGACAGCCCCTTCCTCCATAATCCTAAGAAAAAAATAAAAATAAAAAAAAAGCTCAAAGGTTTTAAGGTCCACGAACATGTCCATAGCTCTAAGCCCTTGACAATAAGAAAAACAGATATGGTGAATAAAAATATTTTTTTCATTAATAAAAACGATCAAATAACAACCAAACTAGTTATTCATAAAATCGTAACAACGGCAGATGAAAAAGAATGACTAAAACCCATAGTAATACTACATTTCTCAAGAGAGACGTATAATATCCATCCAGAGGGTAAGTGAAGATAGTAGTGGGCTGGGTTTACTGTTTTCGGGCCACATATCCTGCGGTTTGAGACACCACAAAAACCACCAAGAGGCGAAAGACACACGCGAGTCCTCAGGACATAACCCAGAAAGAGTGAGCAAACCGGAACATAAGCCAACACATCCAAGCTACTATATGTTAACCTAACTGTACACATAGCTATATGCAATAAATATAAAACAGGAGAAGGAATAAGCATAAAAATATACAAAAATAAAAATTACTGATATAAATATTTATTTGGTTGTGATTTATTATCCCACGTAAATTTTGAACAATTAATGAGAGGGAATAAAATTTTAAAAAATCTATCTGTCCCAGCCAGGGCTATTTTGGTGGGAATTTAATAAGTTATCTAGCTCGTCCCGGTGGTGCAATGTATGGCATACCGGCCCGGCAAGCAGGAGATCCAGGTTAGAGTCCTGGCTGGGGATGATAGATTTTTTTATTCTATTCCCTCTCATTAATTGTTTAAAAATTACTGAGTATTTCAATTTTTCTCAGAGACTTCGCCATTTTGGTGAAATGTTCACAACGCTCTTTAAAAGAATTTATTTTATATATCGCGGTCTCGAGAGTTCGAGAACAGAATAATGAAATGGATTCCACAAACCTGCCCCGATTTATAGTAGTATGGAGAGTTTTTTTGACCGAAGATATTATTATTAGATGATTTTAGTTGTGTTCGGTCAAGGTAGATCCCCCCAAAAAACACAAATTTAAAAAAATATATTTTTTTAAAAGATTATCTGCAAACGTTCGGCTTGCATGCTAAGCCATCTTCAGGGCTGCGTATCATAAAGACGAGAGAGGATGTCCTGTCCCTAAGTGAAGATGGCTTACAATGTAAGCCGAAACGTTGGCAGATAATCTTTTAAAAAATACACTTTTGTTAAATTTGTATTTTTTTTTTTTATTTGTATCTATCTTGACCGAACCCCAACTAAAATCATCAAATAAAATTAATTTAATTTTCTCCTTTTCTTCCAGTCTATAGAAACTATGACTTCCCCGTTCTCCCAGTGTTCGGAGTCAAATTGAAAATGAAGCCAGACCACCAAGGTATTCCATTTCCCCACTCTGACTTGCATGTGACGCGGGCAGATGGAATGGTGTTGGCGAACGCTCCCTGGACATGATAATTACGCTTATATGAAGTTATCAGCGGCTCTTTCCTTTTAACTGCTTCACTTTCGTGTATCATGCGACCTCCACAGTTCTGCGACCCATTCCCCGCGCTCACCTCTTATATAAATTACCTTAATTATATACGTATATCTAAATAATTTAATTAGGCATTCAATCTTCACTCTCATTTTGTTTTAATAACTCTTAAGATTACTTTATATCTGTTTTTTTTTCTTCTTTACTTTTGAAAAAGTACTAATTCTAAAACAATTTGGTTTTAATTTAAGTTCAAATGGAGTGTTTATGACCGTAGAGAATATCAGTAATTGTCTTTTGTTGGGGTTCGGTAAAGGTTAAACCAAAAAATACAATTTGAAAAATGAGTTTTTTTTTTTTAATTATCTGCCGACGTTTTGGCTTACATTGTAAGCCATCATCGGGGCTACCATAAATGCGAGAGGGGACGTCGTGCCACCTGGATAAATGTTCATAGCCCTGAAGATGGCTTACAAATACACTTTTGTTAAATTTGTATTTTTGGATCAACCTTTACCGAACCCCAACAAAAAACATCTACTAGTTTGGTTTTGATTTTTAAATGTCTTTTGTTCAGTAATTTTGTCCTTTAAGTAAACAAAGAACAAATTGTGTAGTTAATTTCTTTCTTCTCATATAAATGTTTATTACAAGTTTCTCTTTTATTGAGGCTATTATTTTTTTTAAAATTATGTACAACATTCTATATAGAAGTATTCCTTGCACACATAATTTAGGATGCAATATAAACAAACATAGACTATTAGGCAAACATTGAATATATTTTAATTTGAGGCAGTGTTTTGCCAACCATCATCCATAGTATTATATCGAGTTACGATAGCCAGTATTTTATAAATGAGACAAATCTAGTCCTACAGGCTCCACGTATAAACTTCATACCCCCAACTATTCATACGTAGTAAGTGCTCATAATGTCAAGAAATGTATTACTTAGCTTTTTTACATGATGAATAAATATAATAATAAAAGCTTTCATATTTATTATAAATGATATAACACACACACACATAAAACTACCAAAAAAATAAACATTTGCAACCGCAATGAATACTAATCCGAATGTACAATAACAAAGGAAATAATTAAAAAAAAAAAAAAAAAATTATTNAAAAAAAAAAAAAAAAAAAGGGCACACAAAGAATATTTGAATTTTTTGTGGGAAAAAGTAGCCCTTCATCAAAGAAAAGCAGTTCTTTCCTGTTTCCCTGTCCAATTTTATATTTTTAATGTTTACACACACACGCACGCGCGCGCGCGGCGCATTTAGAATTTATGATGATAATCAATGATAAGACAGTTGAGTGAAAAATTTATAAAATATTAAAAGTATATCAATATTGCCGAAATTTCGTACAGATCTTTCTCTTTCCAGGAGCCGTTTATATTTTATAATTTGAATGTGACATATAAAATGGCAGTATGCCAAACACATAAAAGTATTCCCATTGAAAACTCTTCTTTTTTTTTAAATAATGGTATGTTTTGTCCCTACGATTTCATTAAGGAATTTGCAAAAATCGGTTCAGAGGTCATTGGCCTTAAAACGTAAGAAGTTAGGTGACACACCGTGTAACTCTTCTTTTTTATCTAGATATAGATGCACACATCAATTAACATTTTTATAAATATTATTTTTTAATAATTCCATAGTACTGAGAATTTAATGACTAATCAGGCTAGACTCGGTGGTGTAATGGATAGCTTGCCCGCTCGGATAGCAGGCGATCCAGGTCCGAGTCCTGGCTGAGACAGTTTAGATTTTTTATTCTGTTCCCTTACATTTATTGATAATTTGACATTTATTTTACAATTATAATACTTATTTAATTTATTAGACATAAAACACATTAATATCGATATACTGAAAAAAAAAAATTCTTATGCCAGAGCACAGGTAAGCTTTTGTCTAAGTCTAAAAGAATTTACTTGAAATTGCTGGCCTAGTATGATGACTGGGGGCTCAGTGAAGAGGAATCACGGTTACCCGAGTAACGGTGACAGGTCACGGGCCGCTGCGACACCGACCCCAGTGCCTTCCCCAAACCCACCCCGCCAACCAATTTACCACTGTTTAATTAGTTTACAGCCAGGTTTCAGCGCGCCGCTCTCTCTCGATCCGGGACCAACTAACCGCCGGATCAAATCTAGCAGTTCCAGGCCCCAGGGGATGGCTTTTACATCCCGCCACTCATCAGCTGGAAGGGAATTAACTCGCTGGGTGACTTTCACAGGCTGAAATATGCAACTTCTTCCTCAAACTGTTAAACAAATGTCTCCAAACAAATGTAATAATTCACGAAAGATATGATACAATAAAAAATTTAATCTTGGGACGGGTCTCGCAATCCTGACGCCGCAAGTTCCCGCCCAGGTCAATCTTTTATTTATAATAGAGAAGCTTGTCCTGAGCCATGGGTGTTTAAAAAGGGGTGGCAACCTGTAGATAGCCCCTCCCTCCAATGACCCTAAATGGTTGCAAGGGAGGCTAACACAGCAAAAAAAAAAAATTAATCTAAAAAAAGTAGTGAAAGAAGGGAACTGTAAAAAATTACCCAAAAGAGTTATTTGAAGATCGGAACGTATAATAAACTATATTTATTTACAAGTTTAAAAATTAAACTTATAAAAATATATGATAGTAGGGTAAGTAAAAAAGTTCTGGGGCACGCAAATTATGAAAATGGCGGACACCATGCTTCCCGCCAAAAATTCTTACCTAAGCATACCAAACCTCTACACCTATGGCCAATGTTGTATGATTGAACAAAATTGAGCACAATTAGGCGTATAGAACGTTAAACTCACTGCATTTAATTGGTTTTTATAACTACATTTGATTTGATTATAATGAAATCAAAATATTTTAGATTAAAATATCAAAAAGCCTACTTTGATCCTATACAACCGGTCTATGATATTTTCCACATTTATCTGCATTTTTTAATAATTTCAGGACATTTATCTGCCCGTATTCGCATATTTACAAATAACCCATTCAATTAATTGTTAGCGGTAAAACTTTAAATAGCTAACTCCTAAATATTGCTTAAATAGTGCAATAATCTTAAAAGTATTAGTGATAATGCGAAAGCCACTTACCTCCTGCGATTGCTAATGTTTACAGGAGAAAAAAAATAGTAGTACATCTACTAAAAATTTGATACCAGTTGACATAGAGAACATCATCGCAATTAAAAATTTAGGAAAAAGTCTGTAATATCAAACTAATTAAGGCTACAAATATTTGGAATAGTACACAAATATTAGTTCTCTTACCAGTAACGTTTGACAGCTAGCTAGTATAAATATTTATCTGTAAAGAAAATACATGTCCTCGAACTCGTATCTCAACTCTCCAAAACTTAGAAATGGGGAAAGTTAATTTTTTAAAGAACAAATGATAAATTGACCAATATTTTGTTATTGCTATTTATTGAATGTTATTCCATCGTCAAGCGAATATAATTATAATTTATTCTTTAAAAAAATGATAATAATAATAAAATTATCAAACATAGATCTATCTAACTNTAATAATAAGAAAGCCGTAAATAAAATTTTAATTAAAGCCCGTTGAAAAATATTTTACTATATATATTAATAAAGGAATAACGATTCGTGGTCAAGGTACTTTTTTTATGTTTCAGGATGTAAGATTTTGTTTATGATGATGTATTTTTTTATTAAGGAAACTGCATTTTATGGAGTAATTGTGAAAAGTGGAAAGAAATAAAGTACCTCGGAAATTTTACGTTTAATAATCGTTCGGGATGACTTGACTGTTTGAATAATATTTTTTACTGTAGTGGAAAATTTTAAATAATAATAGATTAATAATTACAATGGTATAAATTAATAAAACTTAAAATAAAAATATATAAGTATACCTCAAAGAATAATACATAAAATTAATAATTTGAAGAAAATATCCAAAAAGGCCTGAAAATGGCATACTATACTAAAATCAAAATAAGAAAAAAATATTAAAATATACTGAAATTTCCTCAGAGAGGTCTTTTAATTTGATTTTAATATTACTTAAACCATCGTCCTCCAAGGAAGAAGGAAATAAATAGCAGAAGCAAAAAAATAAATAAGAAAAAGCATGCAAAAAGGCAAAACAAACTCCACAACCAACTTAATGAAGCCGTGCAATGGATCATGCGCAGGGGAGAACTCACCATGACGTAGTGCCTCTGCATTTCAGTTTTCTCTTGGGCTAATTTCTCGATCTCCATCTTTAAACTGCAGACAGACACCACGGGTGGTGGTTAGCTCACAAGACAAGTGCATGGTTAATAACTAACAATTGTATCAAAACATACAGAAACCAAATAAAACATAGCCATAATGAGTTTTACATGAATTATATATTACACAGCTAAAAATGGTATTTGTTACACGTTTAATTAGGAGGATTAGAGGCACAATTCACACCCAACAAGACAGAAGAGACATCACAGTGCATAAGTGAGTGCATCTTTCTTTTAAAGCTTTTGGTTAAAAACATTTTTCTTTTTAATAAAAAAAAAAAGAAAAGAAAAAAAAAAGCGTTTGGTGCGAGACGTGCAAAGCGAGGTGTTAGAGCATTGCCGATTCGAATTCCTTCTGGATAGAGCCAGCTTGTTGGCAATCAGTAGTTTTGGAGTTGTGGTAAAATAAGAACAGGTAGGAATTTGGGGTCTTAGGAATGTAAATATAGAGATAGAAGGGATGTTTGTAGGAATTATTGTTTAATTCAGAGACCTAGCTATGTGAAAACAATGAGAAAAAAATATAATTAGTATGATCCATATGTTTTACTTTTTTTTTGGATTTTCGGATAACGATAAAATAATCCATTGCTAAACATTGAATTTTCCCACTCTAAAGACTTTATTCATCAGCCACTAATGAAAGTTATGGTTCTGTCCAAATGTTGATATGAAACACCATTTTCTTTAACACCTTTCTGTTTTTTTCGCTTTGGCCACGATATTCCTGCGGGTGGCTTGGGGAAGTAAGCCAAAACCGCAGCTAATATTTCCTCGATGTACACATTCTGAAGAAAATAGTGTTTTCATATCAACATTTGGAACGAGCCATAATTACCTCTGTAAAAGTGTATCGCCACTGTCGACAATCTTTCCACATAAATAATTTTTAGTGCAAGGGAACAGAATAAAAAATCTAACTGTCCCAGCCAGGATTCGAACCTGGATCTCCTGCTATCCGGGCCGGTGCATTAGCCACTTATGCTACCGGAACAGGTCAGATAAGTTATTAAATTCCCCGCACTAGTGTCGAGAGTCCAACCTCCGAGGCCTTTCCACAGAAACTTCAAAAATTAATTAAATTTGAAAGGAGTAAGCTCTTACTCCAAAAACCCATCAGATTTCAACCAAAATACGATTTTATTAAATACCAAGTTAGGTTTTTATTTTTATTTAAAGAGGCCCGATTAACTCTTGAATTTTCGTTTTTAATTATGTTCTTCCTGTACACATATGTTTATACAATTTTTTTGTATATATATACACTCACATAGGTAATATCATATGAGTCCCGTGTATAAACGGATTGCAAAAAGAAGCATAAATAACAAAATATTGTTTCCTTATTTTAAAAACTGCGGACGCTAGAGCATGCACAGAAAAAAAATATTTTGAACGGACCATATTTTATCAATTCAAAACACTTATGCTCAATATGAAAAAAGATTCGTTCATTCGTATGATACACACAGATATAAATCGGACGACTCATGTTTGCTTCATGATGAGTACCATAAAATTAATATAAATAACCGAATGGATTTTGATTAATTATCATGCTTCAGTGTTATGCTGTTTTTTTTTTTTTTGTTTTGTGTTTTTTTTTTTTTAAATGGAATTGATCTGATGTAGGAGGTGTGCAAGGTTTTGTAGTGAGCTGAAACCCCTGGCCAGGAACAAATGACAGTTGACAAAATATATTTATTTGTAGGTAGTATGAGTGGGGCAAACACCTGGCGACTACGTTCTGCCGGAATCAATATTGACTCAGCAATGTCATTAAAATTCTGTTCCACTTAATTAACCGCTATTGGGAAACGCAGTTAACAAAGAAAAACAACAAGTGTGGAGCTCCGGAAAGGGTGGGGGGGGGAGAGGGGATATGATAATTTGAATATCCCTCTCATAATTTATACAGCTAATGGCCAGACATTTTTTCTCATTATATATGTAAGCGGACGGGATTAATATTTCACTCACGTAGAAGGGAACAAATTAGAATATTTAAACGCTCAAGTTCCTTCATTAAAAAGCTTTAAATATTACATAGAATTATAAAACAGGAAATAAGTTTCCCTCCAACTGCCACATACATATATTACACTCAATAATTAAAAAAAGAAGGGAGAAAAGTCCGTAAGCAGTAACTGCGATAACTAAGCGAATTTTTCGCAGTATCGTACTTAATAAACAGTTTTATGTAAAGTTTTAATAAGAGAGGATTTTAAGGAATTAAAGCCCTTCAGGAAGGTACTGAAAGTTGAAAAATTAAAAACTGATTTGTATCAATAAGCTTTTATTTTAGCCAACGTTTCCCATCAGTCATGATGTAGACACTGTTGTGCAGTAGTCTCTCTCTCCCTATCATCCTTAGATGATTTTAGTTGGGGTTCGGTCAAGGTAGATCCAAAAAACACAAATTTAAAAAAATGTATAGCACTTTTGAACATTCTCCCTATCATCCTAATTGCCCTGACGAAGGCCTGAAATTCAGACCGAAACTTTATGAAAAAAATTGTTTTTTGTACAAATATTATTTAGTTCTTCAACTACCAAAACCGAATTCCTGACAATCCACTCTTCATTTATTTCTTCACTTTTGTCAAGCAACATCTGGTTTGAAACAAAGCTTAATAATAAGAAAGCCGTAAATAAAATTTTAATTAAAGCCCGTTGAAAAATATTTTACAGTCAGAGAAATAGACAAGGATTCAATAATCGGATCCACAGAGATCTTAAAGCAGAGCTGTGTTGCTGATGATGAGGAAACATGGAAACTTTTTACACAATATTTTCTCTGACTTGGTTATCTCTAACAGCTTCTAACTAGACATCTTTTTTTATCACATAACGTGTTAGAACACAGCAGCAAATGCTGGGCGGTTAAAAAAAAAAAGCGATTCCCATAGTTGTGGAAATGTAGAAATAGTGCCAAGGTCTCTCAAATGTGATGATGAAGGAAAAACATATGTGCATTTTAAGAAGGGACAGGCTTATATGATAAAATATAATTCCCCCCCCCCCCAAAAAAAAATTCAACTATGCCTTTCTAATTCACAATATAAATCTTTTTATTTTGTATTGTTGCTATAATATAATTGACTGTTTTTTCATTAGGGATGGACCGTGTCANTTTCTCTCATCTAATTCGATTCCCCCCCCCCCCAAAAAAAAATTCAACTATGCCTTTCTAATTCACAATATAAATCTAATTATATTGTATTGTTGCTATATTAAAATTTACCGTTTTTTCTTCCGGGTTGGACCGTGTCAAATTGTTGATAGTTGCCGAGCTTTCGCACATCATGTGATGGCTTCTTCAGGGCTGAGTAGAGAATGGAAATGCTTTGTCAAAAAAACAATTTGACACGGTCCAACCCGGAGGAAGAAACGGTAAATACATCTGACGACCGTCGAAGCCTACGTGAACATATATTAAAATTGTTTATCTATTGTTTCAATTTTAATTGTTAATTTACTTTTTAAGTTATATAATTTATATTTCTGATTTTAAAATGGTTTTGTATCTATATTTGTTTATGCCTGTGTGTAAGTGTGTGTACGAATATAACTTATTGCACACCAAGTATTATATAACGTAATGTGAACAAGCACTGAAAAACGGAAAACATTTAGAAGAATAGATAACAGATTTAACCCTAGATAAACCCCGATAGTCAGGGCGTGATAAGCATGATGTTGATCGGCCTATAACCTGATCCTAATCCTAATCCTGAAGGGAAAGAAGGTCCCTCATTGGCGGTAACGAAGGGCCTAAATGAAGATATAATGTAGAGGGCGGAGAAACATGTCCAAGGATTATGAAGGAGGGAAGGTGTGTGAGTGGGGAGTATGCGGGCGGCCGTGGGAGAAAGCCAATATTTGCCCAAGCTGTCGATTATCCAGAAGGCGAAGCGGCACTAAAGTGCGCCTCCAAGGTACGTGGCACTCACTCCAAGGCGTCCCTTACCATGACGTAGTGTCGCTGGATCTCGATTTTCTCGCTCGCCAGCTTCTCGCACTCCATTTTCAAACTGAAAATACATCAACAATTCCAAGATTCTCTTCAAAACATCAACATCAACATGAGATTTAATATATTTCCCCCAGGTGGAGAGGAAGTTCCTATTCGATGGATGACATCGGTCCCTGGCCTTCAAGACCCAACTGATAATAGAGAGGTGTTCTCTGTCAATATGCCATGTCATTTGAAGATAGGGCTATCAGCTATCAAACGAATAGAAACTTCTTTCTGTTCCAGACTCCTCTCAGTGAATTCAAGTACATTGCAATTTTCGTAAATTTTTACTTCCCATATGTTTATAAACACACAAAAAGAAAATAATGCATTAAACACATATTTGTGAATTATGAATTTAAAGATTCACAAAGAATATCAATAAATAAAAAAGTAAGTTAAATTAATTCATGACTATATTTCAATAATTTATTACATATATGTTATACTACTTAAATAAATTTTAATAATTATTCCTGGAGCGCTGAAAATATGGGCTTCACAACCTTTAAGTAAATCAGTTGCGATAATACTTCTGATTGTACTATAGCATTTATCAGAAGCTTGCTTATAAATAATCAAAGAAATAAATTATGAATAATCTATGATTTTGCGATTAATGATATCGCAAAGTGACAATAACTTTACAATATTTTTTGCACTGATTGCTTCAAAGTAATTATGAACTTCAATAATCTAATGGAAACATTATTTTCTTAATGGAAAATCTTTCTAGTTAACGTCCTGCAAAAATATCACAGAAAGCAGACAAGGAGATTCGAAGGTAAAACGATGAAATAAGAGACGGAAAATAGATACAGCAGAAGAATCATTCCAGGCCAGGAAGATAAAAGTAAACAAGTAATTCGTGACTGAGCAACAAGGAGACAGGAAAACTCCAGGGAATATTCCAAAAGAGATAATGCAGGTGACGGTTGTCCGATGGAGTACAATACATCCACAATATATAATAAAATGATAAGTGAAATTCGCTATCTGACTATCGATACCAAGATAATTAACACTATGAATTGCCATCTACTACCATTGAATTAAGTGAATCAAGTTTAATTTGATTTACTATAAACATTTCTAAATATAAGGCTTTCTTTTAATAATTAAAAGTTTTTTATATTTCCATGTCCATTACTAAGATGCTTCCGTAACTGCTTCTTCCATAGATCTGCCTCTTTGGTAGAGCAAGGCCAGCCGATGGTCGCTGTCCATTACCCTTCCATACATTTCATGACAGCATTCTTCTTGCTTTCACTCGAACATAACTGATTCAATGTAGCACTTGGACTGTATACGTAAACATGGAAGTAAGCTGGGAAGCTGGCGATCGTTCCTAACCCCTCAGGAAGCTCAGGCTGGGAATGATGTAAGGTATTTAAATAGTCAATATTTGCGCAGGGGAGGGGGGGTAGGCGAGGGTAAGCTGGTAATGAGGGAGAGAGGTCTGTTGGCGGGGCTAGCGGTCTGCGGGTGACCGCACGTCCACCGCCGGCTGTGGTCTGGGCTCTGTCCGCAGGCTCGGCTGCCTCCTTTATCTTACACCACAGCCCATTCCAGAAGCATTTCATTAGTCGGCCTCCTGGATTTAGTCAAGCAGGATCTCCGGACATGGCTGTCTCACTCCAACACCCATAACCATTGCTTAGGGGAAGATGGCCGGCAACGGTCGCCACCTCTCTGCAACGCATCGATGAATGCGTAGTGGATCATGACGAACGTTCCCTAAAGTAACCACTATGCTAACCTACAGAATCTCGAGGTGGATCTCTTAAGATACCAATCTATGAGCGACCATTTGCTAAATTCATACTAAACATCAAATAATGAGCTTTGGTCCATGAGGAGAGCCCACTAAATGTACTTCATCACTAACAGCCTTAATTAACAAATAAACAATAAATTCCAATGCACTATTAAGAATTATCTAGATTAGGATTGG
Source organism: Oncopeltus fasciatus (assembly GCA_000696205.2). Classification (NCBI taxonomy): domain Eukaryota; kingdom Metazoa; phylum Arthropoda; class Insecta; order Hemiptera; family Lygaeidae; genus Oncopeltus; species Oncopeltus fasciatus. The sequence continues at coordinate 451,789 of KZ807010.1, forward strand.
ATTAATATATCAGGAACGGGGTTAGAGAAAATTTGTCAAGCAGGAAATATTTTCTGGACTCGCCCCTACATGAGGGTTTTATAAGATTCTCATAAGAGCTTGATGAATAACTAATCCGAGGAGCAATAGGCCTTCTTACAATTTTTAATAATGGAGTAATGATTAAAATCAGTAAATGTTGTGGAAATATTTACTAAGAATAAAGAATTTGTTATAATAAGCATTCACAAAGTTTTTTATATCGGGAGTATAATCCAAAATAAAGAACTTTTCAAAATGTGACACAATGCATTCAGGAATTCATTAATCATCCAATAGTGAATTATTTGAAGAAAGGGTATTGAAATTTCCAAGGTAAAAGATAAGTTTGTCCAGCAAATGAAGTAAAATCTTTCCAAACAAGCGGTCCAGATAGATCAAAGCCAAGAGTTGCGAGATAGAAGCCCAGAGGTATCTAGCAGAGATAAGACCACACTGAAGTGAGGCGCTGTGACTGTGTGTGAGTGTGTAACCTAGCAGCTGAGGGAGGACAGAGCAGATAGGGTGCCGGAGGCAAGTCTATCACAACAACAAAAGGGCAGATAAGAGGGGGGGGGGGGGGGGGGGGCGACGCGGAGGGGTGGCCACGTGATCCGCCGGGGGGGAGGGGGGAAGAAGGAAGTCCTCCTCCCGTCAAACTGATAGCACTTATCACAAGACTTCCATCTGGAAACACCCCTACTCCCCCCCTCCACAGGCTTTCTCTCACTGGAGAAAATGACCCGGGGGGGAGTACAACATGCGGTCTCCAGCCATGGAAACCATAGAGCAGAACGAGAATGGGACATTATTTTATTTTACTTGCGATTCTGTTGCACCTACATAGCTCACCTGGGCTAAACTAACAAAAAATGATAGTGGATTAAACTGAAAACAATTCGAAATAGACCAACAAGGACCAATACCGCAGCAAGTCAGTAAATGAAATAAATATTTTAAGTAAATCACTCTTATTTACCATGTGAATGTGAAGAAAAAAACATATGAATAAATACTAATAATACCTTAAAACATATAATATAGTTTTTAAAAAAATATAAGTAAAAAAACCATTCAATTCAATACAAATTTAGGAGAATCAAAGAATAAATAAAATAAAATCAAGAAATATATACGTATTTCTCATGAGAAAGTTAATTTATGTTTTATTTTCTTATTAAAAATTTTTGTACTTCTAAAAATATATCTTCACAAGATTTTATTTATTTATTTAAATGATCTAGTAATAAGGAAAATTGTTCAGTCTAAAATCGACAAACCTTTATTAAATAGTAAATACATATACATATAAAGTAAAAATGGACTGTTAACTATTACACTTACCCAGGAGACTTACAGGAATAAACTGACTTAAGAGAATGTAATTCGTCTCATTACAAAAGAGACATTATAAATAAATCAGAAAACAACTTACTTATGGTATTGGGCTTGGAGAAAATTAAACTCTTCCTTTATCCTATCGCATGATTCCCCAACTGTGAACTTAAATGGTTGGCCAGGCTGAGGAGGTCCCTGCAACATAACAAAAAAGAAGGAATTGTAAATAACAGTGAAAAAAAGATGATTTAATATGTAATAATAAATAATGACACGTTGCCAATATAAAGAAGAAAGCATAATAATTGTAAAAAAATCAGTAGGTTCAGAAATTTATTAATATTTTTTAAATTTGTAACATTAAAAATATATATAAATAATCACCTATAAGCCTAAATTGGTCTCTGATAAATCAAAGTTATTATTGAGTATATTGAGCAAAATATCTTCATAATTGAATACAGAAACAATGTAGAAACATGTAAATACTGTCAACCCATTTTTATTGTCTGTCTCACGTTCACGTGACAGCTAACGAAGGTGGAATCCTATGTATTCAATGGCGGACATAACCTTCAAGGTAGTATGTTACTACTATTTGAACTAACTCTTTGCGATTTTGAATTTTTAAAGAGAAGCCAAGCAGATATAGGATATGCTATGATAAGCTCAAAAATAGGTATTTCAATCCACCTTATTGGCTTTCTGAATAGTCTTAGGGAGTGGGGTTTTTTTTTCTCTTTTCATTTTTGTATATATATTTTTGGCGACAGAGTAGTAAATGTCACAATGGTTGAGGTGTTAGATATCTGAGAAAACATCACACCAAATTTAGGTCAGGGACCTTATTATTTTGAATACTGATATTAGTTGCGGTATTTAATCCCACGTCAATTTTATACAATAAATGCAAGAGAGCAGAATAGCATACTTGCAAGGGTAGCAGGAGATCTGGGTTGGAGTCCCGGCTGAGGTAGTAAGATTTTTTTATTCTATTCCCTTGCATTTATTTTATACTTATTATATTGAGAATCTTAGGATTAAGATAGCTGCTTGTACATATCACTCTGATATAGGGTTTTACATCCTGTCATTAACTATTAGATAAAGCTTTTGTAGAAGGCAAGAGATAAGATTTTATTTCCCTGTTTTGAGACAGCTGGTTAAATTAGTCTTATGGTCAGCTTTTATTAGACAGCTTTGAGGTTGTCTGGTAGACCGAGCCAAAGTACTTTTACCACTAACAAGGGTGATTGGCATTCCGCAACGTCGGCGACGGATAATGCCAGCATCAAGCGGCCGAAGAGAGAGGCATGTCTCGATCCGCATTGGCGGGGATAATTAGAGGATTTCGAGGGTCACTCTCTCGGGACGGGGGAGTGAAGAGATATCTCAAAGGGCCGACACAAAGGAGAGACTGGACAAGGCTTCGGCTCTGGAGAACGAGCCTTAAGTGGACTATCGACCTCAGGTCCCGCGGGGGGAGAGGGGAGACTCCAATCAGTAGGAGGGTTCCTCCTCCAGGAGGCTCTCAAGGGGAGTCCGGTAATTGGCAACCGAGCAGCCACTTCCCGCCAGCGTACAGTTTCCCAGACTTCGCCATTTCAATTTCACCCCCACAATCAGGGGTGAACTAGTTATTAGGTGTCTTAGATGAGCTACTAAAGTCAATTTGGTCAGAGAATTCTCTACAGAATTTAGCAACTAATAAGGGGTTAGGTGACGGATCACAAAAACTTCACGCAAATGAGATCCATTTGCACTGTTCATCGTCAAAAAGGACCCAAACATACTCACTGCAGGGTTTCAAATAATCAGCTCACAAGCAGCGTAGAATATTCAGATTTTTCAGGATTTCTAAAATATATATATATGTTGAAAAACAGGTAATTCAGGACAGTGGATTTTTAATGGAAACAGTAGAACCTCAGAAAATCATGGATTTATAAAATGTGGCATCACTTTAACTAAATTTGAAACAAATTTGTACATTTTACTACTAGCGTATGAAAAAGATTAGGTTAAAGATTGAAAGTTTTCCAAAACAAGTATCGCCACCGTAAAGTGGCGGTCCACTGGTATTAATTTACTATTATTATTCATAAGGAATAAAACAACAGAGTAACGTGGGTGGAGAAGGTTCGTAGGCTCCTTCCGCACCCTCATTGAAGAATAGAACTCTCTTTCATAAATACTGCTGGTAAAGCTCCACTGCACCGGTTAAAGATTCCCAATCCATGAGCAATGAGCTGGGAGTCTGTTGCAGGCCGTAACCCCCCTAGAGGGCGAAGGGTCAGAGCTTGAGAAGGGCGGGCGGACGACAAGGGACACCTCCCTCGGAATTTATGCGTCGACAGCGACAAAGACCGCCAACGCCATCAGTATTCCAGCGGCACTGCTCTCTCTCATTCGCTCGCCAGGCACGTACCGCCCTAACAGCCAAGTCTCCCTCTCTCTCCGCCCTTCCCAACGATAATTGACAACAAACTCACTATATTTTGTAATTAAATTGACTTTGCGAACTCCTAAGCGCCTCCATAGCTTGCCCCCCCCCCTCCCAACAACCATCTGCGTTTTCTAAAACAGATCTGAACTAAACCGATTTCACCTGGAAATACACCTCAGCTGAATACAGAATGAGGGAATGTCGAATGGGAGTAGTATACACAATCAATCAATCACTTACTCTTACTCAACGATCTTTGTAATTCCAGAAGTATCCTGACGATTCGCTCCCTTTAATTTCCATAAGACTAGGTGAATTATCATTGGTTCAATAATTCATAAGGATTTATCCATCGTGAAGACGACATTAATATCATCTATTTGCTGCGAACTTCTTTCAAAAATAGGTTAGATCTAATAAATACTTGTATCATAAATACCATACATTTTATTAAAGACACTATACCTTGAGGAGAGATCAGATAGCTCTAACATGGAAATACCACTTCGATAACCTACTCACAGAAATACTAATAATGATATTAATTTAAAACGTTTTAATCGGTACAAATGATCATAAGAATAGCATTTCCATCCCAAAGACATATTAATACAGTAAAATGCAACATAAAAAGTTAATATGTATCTCAATGAAACTTGCAAGTATAACAAGATGGAAATAAAACGTCTCGTATGCAAGAGATGGCAAACACGAATAACTGTATTTATTATTTACTACATAATATCAATAACTAGTCGTTTAGCATCAAAGTTGAAATATCATGGAACCAAGAATGTGGAACGCTGGAAAACATTTCAGTTTTGAGACGGTAAGTAAGAAAGACAGTTATGGAGATGCCGGACCCGAGAAGATAAAGCACAGTGAAATTAGAAGTAGTAAGTCGTGTGAGAATTGATTTAAAGGGGTATTATGAGAGCTATCCCATTAGGAGGAGGAGGAAGGCAGTAAGGTGTATGAGGAGCCCATGCATTAAACATGGCCTCATGATAATGAGCGGAGGTAATGTCGTGTTGATCCATTTAAGGCGGCCCGACAGTGTATATCCCGGGGGGCGAGGGCACGCGGTACGGGGGTATTTACATGAGAAAAGGGCTCAGACACCTCCCTTCGCACCTCCTTCCTCCCTCAAAGGGATACTGCAGCCCTTCAGAGGGAAGGTAACCCTCACGACAACTGTATGTCTATCTAAAGCTGAAAGGGAACGAAATGGCTACATCAACTGTACAAAACCCTATTCCCCGGGCAATCCATTACATTATAATTAAGAACATACCCAAATCCAAAGAGGAATTGATATAATAATATTATACGAGTAACTTAAGTTGGGTGAGTAATAAATAGGATGGATTGGTATATATAATGGAAACAGCTGCTCTTCCATCTCATTCATACTCCTAAAAAATGTTTCCTAAACTAAATATGAAGATAAATAAATACATTAGTGGAAAACGCCGAAAGAGTTAAATAAACGAGATACAGAAACAGGACGCAGAATCGTATAGCTGCAATTTCACGCGATTAATTTAACCTTTTGGGCAATTGTAATTGTCATTAAATGGAGAGTTTTTGACCTAGATATTATTATAAGATGTTTTTTGTTGGGGTTCAGTCAAGGTTAATCACAAAAAAAAAAAAAAAATCTATTGTTTTAAATTATCTGCCAACGTTTCGGCTTATATTGTAAGCCATCTTCAGGGCTATCATGAAGGCAAGAGGGGACGTCGTGTCACCAGGATCTCATTTTCATGGCTGAGAATGAGCCAACGTATCTCCCGAAATTTTTTTTTGGGATCTAACATAACCGAATCCCAACTATAGGAATTGCCATTATTTTAATAAATATAAGGATATTTTATTCCCAATTTTAGTTTTCACAAAATATCTTAATATTTTCCTCATAGATTTTTACCAGGGTAAAATACATTATAAAGTTTAAACGCCTTCAAAAAAATATGATTCACAAATGTTTTGATAAGGAATATTTGAGAAAGATAGAATGTTTCAACTGAACACATTTAAATAAGAACAATTTCTTGTCGAAATGTAAAATGTTTCTCGTGAATGAAGGTGTAAAAAAGAAGCTCTTCCCCTGAATGAGGAGAGCTAAGGGAAAGGCCATTGGTGAATGTAAGGGATGATGCTGTCCTCCGAGAGGGTTGTTTTGGGGGACCGGAGAGTGCCGTTGACAGTATAATTCCATTATTGGCGAGAAGGGGGAGTGGGGGGAGAGAAAGTTGTGTCTCCTCGCGGAGCGCGCTAACCGGCCTCAGGGACGTAAGTGGCTCTTTATGACTCGTCTCCCCCCGGCAACTTAGGTCCCGTTTAGTCGAGGGCCTACACAACCTGTTTGCTGACTCTTCTAATGCCCTTCCGACTTAACAACTAACTCCAGCCGGGGGGGGGGCTCTTTTGTTACACGCCCCTCTCTCGACTTAACAGATTCCATGGGATACGTTACTCGGGCGGGGAGGAACGCCACAGCCCGACCCAATACGTATTGTAGGAATACTAGAGACCGCCTTAATGTAATTTAGAAGGATTGTTGAACAGTAAGCAAAAGTAGGACATTTTAAATGGTGGACTTTATATTGGGCTCAAATGTGTCTATAAAAATTCCATGTATTTTTTCTTAGCCCATCAATTTGGTTTTAGTGGCTTGGGGAATCCTCCATCACCGCCCAAAATCTTATCTCCACCCACTTCACACTCTTCGACAGCAAGCTTTCATTTTACCTTAATTCAAATGCTGTATCCCTGTCGTCGGACTCCAATCCGTACAACCCTCCCCGACGATTAAAACGAAGAAGGCCTCGTGGCCTCTTGGGTCTTGACGCCTAAATTTACTAGGAGTAGGGTCAATGGGCCCCTTCTCCCTGCAAAGTGACATTTTATGAACTAATCTTTTCTTTCTTGCATATATGCATATTATTAAACCATCAAATTACAAGATTAAATCATTAAATAATAAAGATTTATTATTAAAAATTGGAGTTGCAGCACTGGCCGTTCTCCCCCTCATGTCATTGTAGCTCAAAGTCATAGAGCAATTACAAGATGTATTTACTATCTTACAGAATGTAATAAATAAATAAATAATTAAAAAAAATTTTTTTTAATTAATGTTTTAAAAAATGGCTAGGGGCTTTACTTTGGACAAATGTGACCCATTTATAGGTGGATAATATTTCTGAGGGGAACAATTTCAGTGTTCCCTTCAGAAATATTATCCACCTATAAATGGGTCACATTTGTCCATTATTCATCCAACATAGGAGATGATATAGATCTAGCTAATCCGTGTTAAATATGGGGTCGATCTTTAATGAGCACCTGACAATTTATAGGTAAGGTTCTGTACAGGTGAGACTGTGCAATTTAAGGTTTCATTCAGCCATAATATTGCTGAAGTACCTGTCGGTGAGTCTTGGTTCTATTGAGGAGGCTCAAGCTCCGTGAAGATCAAATTTATACATAGTAGATGGAGGAATAAGGAAGCCATTAGAATTTCTCTCAAAGTTCTCTTCAAAGGTTCTAGAAGAAATTCTATTTAATTTGACCAAAGAAAAGGGGTTAGGTTCTTTAACGAAGAAACCTATTGACCCCATCATCCTTTAATGCTTTAAGCGGCTTAAACTTAAGCTTTAATCCTTTTCGTGGGGGATCAAGCTGCTCCCATATGCACGAAATATTTCATGTTTGATAATAAATACTTCTAAAGTGAAAACATGGATTTTATCAAACATTTTGCTCAATTATTTTCTTTCGCTTTATTGTACTTCATTTCATTTCAGAAGGTAAATGCCAAATAAGAGAGTGCTCAACTTGGGAATAAAGAGGGCGGGGGAGAAGGCCAAGTATATGACTGTATTCATAACAGGGGGGTGTGGAGGGTTGGGAATACAGAATAACGGCTTTAGCTAAGCTGTTCTAGAGGGGTTGGCGCGGGTCCGGGGAGCACACACACAAATACGCAGCGGGGCAGAAAGGTCTGGTGTCGCTACTTGTAACAATGTGCGTGCATAATGCATTGTCGGTTGAGAGAGAGAGAGAGGTGTGTACCGTGTACAATAAAGAGGGCGGGACAATGCCTCGGGCGCATTGTCTCGTTCCCCCCACTCGGCACCCCGTGGCCGACCGACCGGAGAGGGGATCCCCCACACACCGAGCTCTACGCTTCAGGTAATTCGCTAAGCAGATCAGAACCTGCTCCAGGTGTGAAAGGGGGCTTAACCCCTCCCCCAGCAAGCCTGGAGAATGCTCATTTCCAGCAAAATGTTACACAATCAAACAACCAAACAGTTAGCCTTGAACCAAAAAAAAAAAAAGGTTTCAGGCAGTACTACTTCAAGGAAATACTAATGAACACATTAAAAAATTTAAAAAAACATTCAAATAGTTATTTTAGCAGGAGTTGAATATTAAGTTTTTTTTATTTTATTTAAGTGTTTGCCTTCCATTCAACCACTTAGGGTCATGGAGGAAGGGGCTAGCTACAGGTTGCCATCCCATTTTAAACACCCATGACACAGGACAACCTTCTATATTATAAATAAAAGATTGATCTGGGCGGGATTTGAACCCGCGGCGTCGGGATTGTGAGACCCGAACGGATCCCATGAGCTATCCCGGCGCCCCTTAAGTTAGCTTTAAATGTGGTTTTGATTTTACTGTCATATCATGGATGGACGATTACAATAGCAAGCTGCAATAATCGAGATATGATACAGGCGGACTCTCACCTCCTTGGTCGTGATACACAACGTCATATCTCTATCAATCATAGATTATGATGTCATTCAATGTAGAAATTTAACTAAATTAATAAGTAATTTACGTTTTAGATTTAGGACATTTGATGTATTTAAAACTCCTGATAAAACTATGAACAAGTGGTAGAGAACAAGATAATTCAATCAATTTAAAAGGCGGTATTTCTAATTCTAGTATTTCTAATAAAAGAAGTATATACTCGTAGGAATACAATTTTTAGTGAAAGAAGCTTTCTGTGGTTAAAATAATAGAAATGAGCAACCTTCAACGTCAAATGTATTTTTAATTATAACTATAATCAAAGGATTGTTTCCAGAGAGGAATGGAATTAGTTTAGGTAATTGACAACTGTGAATCCCAAGTAGCTCGATGTTAAAAAAACAGGACGAAAATAATTAATGAGCTTTAGTGAAAATGCAGTTCCAAAGCGATTAGCAACAGATACGGAGTGAGAGGAGTATAACCACTTGAATACAGGGGGAAAAGCGGTGGAAGGGAGACAGATGTAATTGTAAAGAGAAGAGATTACTCTAAGACGATGGTTAGTGGCGTAATAAAACTTTTCATAAGTCATAAACGGTTTACGATGGGGTGGGGGGGAGAGCCGTAACGTGGCGCGTAATAACGATCCCCCCCCCCACAGGGTGCCGACGCGAAGGGGCGCAGGAAACCAATCTCGGCGACCTTGTCGTGGGAGGGGGGGGGTTTACGAGCGAGCGGCGGGCACCGCCATCTTCAGTGGGAGAGAGCGTTAACCACAGCTCATTACTTCCGGCTTAACGGGGGAAATTAGTTGTCGCTCAAATCCCCATTAGGCCCAAGTGGCATATCAAACCGCCTACTCGAAGGACCTACCACTCGGGGAGCACACTACATCTCACACTCTCTTGCTAAATGTCACAAGAGAGTAACAATATGGAGATAACCATTACTCAAGAAACATGAACTTATTCCGATATGCAGAAGCTATAAGAATGCTTATTTCCAAATCGAAAAATATTAGCCGAGGTAGACCTCATTACCATTATTATGAAAAAGAGTAATAAGGGCAACCTACAAATCTAATATTTTCAAAAAAAGTTATAATAAAAAAATATTTTAAAATGGAAGGCGTATTATTCAATCTTCACGTATTTAAATTGACTGTAAATGTATTAATTTAACTTAAATGGAGAGTTTTTGACTGTAGAGATTATTTGTAGATGTTTTTTTGTTCAGGTTCGGCCAAGGTTGATCAAAAATAATAGAAAAATACACAGTGTGGGGAATTGGAAATATAATCTAAAAGGTTATTATCACCACCAATGAATATAGAACTATCATACCTTCTATTATCCGTCTTCATCTTCTGGAAGATGGTTTGCAGAAACCAATGAAGACGGATAATAGAAGGTATGATAGTTGGAGATATTATCAAAGCTACCTCGGTGGTGTAAAGATCTGCGTATCTGCCCGGTAAGTCTCTACTTCGTTCAGTCTACTTCGAGTCCCGGATTCGATTCCCGGCTAAGGTAACAAAATTTTTTTTTCAAGCTTCCTTTGCATTTCTTGTAAAAAATACATATTTCTATATTAAATTGTATTTTTTGGATCAAACTTTACCGAACCCCAACAAGAAACAAGTATTTGTTCAAGTTAGACGAATGTGAGTTATTTCTATTTAGCATTCGATAAGAATTTAAAATTGGAAAAAATTGTTTCTTAGCGAAAGGATTTTAAATCATGTCGAATAATCCACAACATTTCAATACAGTTGATTCATGTTCTTCCTGTAATAAGTGATTCAGTTATTTATTTTAACACTCTAAACTCATTATAAAGATATGCCTGTCCCTCCGAAGTGAACTAAGTGAATTTTTTCCTCGGGAATGAGTACCTCTTCATGCGATTAATAAATCGAGTATAAATCTTCACCTTTTGATTATTGAAAAACAGAAGTGGAAAATTTACAAGTGCATTGTTCGTTAAGAGGGAAAAACGACAGGGTTTCAACCGCTCGCTGTATCGCATTTATATTTACAAAATGTATTTATTTTAAAATAAAAATAGCTTTCGGTGAAAGAATAATATTATAAGAAAATGTAAAGGAATACTGGCAAGAAAAATCATCCAAGAAAAACAGCTGATATCTGAATCAGCTGTAAAATGCAAACAACAGCACAATTGTCTTGATAATGCAAGTTAAAATGCTGACATACTGCCTCATCCAATAAGAACCAGTATCCTAAACTAAATATTTTGTGAAATATTGATTTAATGTATATGATATAATAACGATTTAATAAAAACAGAAGTTTTAAAATGATATCATTTTGTGATGAAGGTTTGTTGGTTCCATGCATTACAATATTAACGCCTAGAAATAAATAAAAGAGGAAAGTTTCATTCAAAAAGCGTGGAAGAGACAGTCTTAATGAAGTAGAGATTTTTAATTTGTGTTTTTTGGATCACCTTGACCGAACCCCAACAAAAAACATCTAATAATTTATAAAATGTATTTTAAATAGAGAGTTTTTGACTGCAAAGATTATTATTGGATGTTTCTTGTTGGGGTTCGGTCAAGGTAGATCCAAAAAATACAAATTTAAAAAAATGTGTATTTTTTAAATTGTATTTTTGGATTTACCTAGACCGAACCCCAACAAAAAACATTTACTGGTAAATCTCCAGGTCTCCAAAATGTGCCTTTATTATCTGTGACGTTTCCGTTTACATTTTAAGCCATCTTCAGGGCTATCATGAAGGTGTGGAGAGATGTCGTACCATCCGGATCATGACAAAATGTTCATGACTAGTTATAAAGGTTTGAACCAGGTGACAAAACTTCTTATCCCGCCTTCATGATAGCCCTGAAGATGGCTAACAATGTAAGCTGAAACGTCGGCAGATAATTAAAAAACACACATACTTTAAATACAATTTTTTTTTATCTACCTTCATTGAACCACAACAAAAAAAAACGTCTAGCCTTTATAAAATAGATTTAATAAAGTTATTCTAAATGAGTGAAGAAGAAGACAAAGGGAAGATTTAAAAATCGACCGATAAATAAATAAGACGCGATGGGGGTTTTGTCAAATGAATAGCGAAACGGAAGACATCTTGGCAGAAGCTCATTTGGACCTCGGGCTTGGAGGGGAGCCAGGTGTCTGACCCCGGAGACCTTACGAAACCCATCCTAGTCACTCCGTATATAAATAAGTTAATGAAATCCTCTAATTGTTCCTTCATTCTCAATAAGGTTAGGGTAGTTTCACAACCCTTACAGCACCGTTCATTAAAGTTATACACTAAGAACTCTTAATAGTGTTTATAGGGCGTAATAACCTAGAAGTTGATTGCCCTCCAATGATCTAGTACTACTCTTAATAGAGACCTGCTCCTTTCTCTCAAGGGTTAATGAGAAATATTCAATTTTTTCTATGAAGTTTAATACTTCAAACATGAAATAAATAAGTAACACTCTTATTAATAAAACATTACTAGTATTCAATAAACAAATATATTCAAGTGCACTATTTATAATTAAAGTAAAGCCTACCCCATGTTCTCCAGGTTTGGTACTATTGTAAGTTGAAAGGGAAATAAGACGAAGGGCATAATTAAACTAACCAGAAACTCTATGGACCGTTTTATATCTCTATAGTCGAGAGAAACAGTAAAACATTTAAATAACGAATAGAGGAACAAAAAAAAACGCTTTGTCGGCATAGCCAGCTACCTCTGACTGAACTTGCCAGACATGCAGCCTCTCGAGTAAAACAGGTAAATGTGATTTTCTTTTTCAACGACGAAAACGTCCTTAACCCAACTACAAAAGGACATTTTAGCGGATTCTCTACGGCTCGGTGTGACTAAAAGGTGAAAGCCGTGACAAGCCGCCTAAAACCTTTTATTTATTATATTCCGAAGGGAAAACAGACATAAGACAGGAAAAATGAAGAGAAAAACACCTGAAACAGTACCTTTCAGTATTTAGGGGATGCAAAGGTTAGGTACAGGCAAATTCTACATTGCTTCATTGTCTAAAAGGCTTCCCCGGACGTATAGGAATCCTTTAAAATCGCATTAAGGGAAGTTCAGCTTATGTACTGGCTAATGCTACATTGCTTCATTGTCTAAAAGGCTTCCCCGGACGAATAGGAATCCTTTAAACTCACATTAAGGGAAGTTTAGGTTATGTACTGGCTAATGCTACACTGCTTCATTGTCTAAAAGGCTTCCCCGGACGTATAGGAATCCTTTAACTTCACATTAAGGGAAGTTCAGGTTATGTACTGGCTAATGCTACATTGCTTCATTGTCCAAAAGACTTCCCCGGACGTATAGGAATCCTTTTAACTCACATTAAGGGAAGTTCAGGTTATGTACTGGTTAATGCTACATTGCTTCATTCTCTAAAAGGCTCCCCCGGACGTATAGGAATCCTTTAACTTCACATTATGGGAAGTCCAGGTTATGTACTGGCTAATGCTACATTGCTTCATTCTCTAAAAGGCTCCCCCGGACGTATAGGAATCCTTTAACTTCACATTATGGGAAGTCCAGGTTATGTACTGGCTAATGCTACATTGCTTCATTGTCTAAAAGGCTTCCCCGGACGTATAGGAATCCTTTAACTTCACATTAAGGGAAGTTACGGTTACGTACTGGCTAATGCTACATTGCTTTATTGTCTAAAAGGCTTTCACGGACGTAAAGGAATCCTTTAAACTCACATTAAGAACACATTTATTATAACTAAGACTGATAAAATTCTCTTGAGTACATATGTTTCCCCACGGATTTGTATATTACAAATACTGCATAATTTAAGACTAACAAATCCTAACAACAATAAATGCAACCCCGTTGTAAAACAGGCTGTTATCTGCAGACCAAATATTTCCTCCTCTAATAAAGTTTATGGTATTTACTTGGTAAAATGGCATTACAACACTTTCTGCTAATTATTTCAGCGTTTTAGTCCATACGTAGGTAAGTCGTCTTATCTATTCTTTCATTAATATTCTCTTTGAAATTAACTTAGAATTACCAAATATAATACTAAACTAATCATACTCAGATTTGAATATTATTAATTTTAGTAATCCTGAGCACAGATTAAAAAAATAATAATTCACCCACAATACAGATATAATAAGGTTAACTGAAACCGACTGATTTTTATTATTGAAGCGCTACATAAGAAAAGTATACATCTTTATAATAAAAGTAGAAAGTTTGCCTTATAACAATATCACTTATTTTGGTTTAAAAAAAAAAACCCATATCAGGCCTAAATGGTGAAAAACAAACGGGCAAGGAGACAAAAGAAAAATGTGGTCTGGATAGGATGGACAACGAAAACGAGCAGACCAAGCCGTTAATGTCAGGTAAGAATAAAAAGGTCATTAGTATGTAAAGTCAAATAAATCTATTAAAAAAAAAAAGTTGTCAGGGATCCAACGAAGAGATGTTACAATTTTGTGCTTTGAATTTAAAAATAAATATTTTGAATAAATAAATAAAAAGAAGAAAGGATTAGCCCTTCGCCTAACCCTCATTCTACATTTTAACCTTTTATTAAAAATAACTACCCGCTCATGACAAGCTTTTATTGATAAATAAAAACTTCTACCGAGCCATGGTTGTTTACGATAGGGTGGCTACCTGTAGAAAGCCCCTCCCTCCCCATGACCATAAGTGATTCAAAGGGAAGCTAATACTTAAGGAAAAAAAATAAGAACGTTTGAGAGGATAAATGAAAAAAATACTTTTAAATTTGAAGACATTGCTATTTTCAGGTCTTACCTGACCGGGGAAGACTATCTATTTCATTAACTATACTAAAGATTCCAGTAATTTCGCCAAATATTTAGTAATAGTTATAATTACTGATCGTCCATAAAGAAGTATTGATGTAAGTATACCTAATATGTATAAGAAAAATGTGTAAAATACATTCTTATACAAATGGAGGCTTTTTGACATTAGAGATTATTAGTAGAGGTTTTTTTGTTGGGGTTCGGTCAATGTTGATACGAATGTTTCGGCAGACATTGACTCTAGTCATGAATTTTGGAACCTGGTGACAAGACGTCCCCTCTCGATTTCATGAAGACGGCTTTAAATGTAAGATAATAACAAAAATACACATTTTAAAATTGTATTTGTTGGACCAAACTTGACCAAACCCCCCCGCCCCCAACAAAAAAAAAAACTTCTAGTAATTCCTATACAAAGAAGAGAAAACATTAGTGGATCATTAATTGACTGGAGAAGTGATTGCTGTGTTTAGCCGAGAGGGGTTCGGCGAGTAGCTGTACTCAAAATTCAATAGCTAAAATACTTGAGGAGAGCTTATTGTGAGCCAGTGGCGAATTGAATGGCCGGGCAATTCACAATTCATTCGGTCGCTCAATAGCCTTCAGAGGGTGACAGTAGTGCTTTTTTCTCGTCCACCGCGAGGTCGTTGCTCTGCAAGTACCGCTCCCCCTTCGCCTGGAGACAATGTCACCGCCCAAATACGAGACCATTAGTGTGGCGAAGGTCCCAGTGCCCCGTGATTGCCTTCAATGCACGTCCCATATATAGCGGGACGCATCTCTACTAGGGCCTTCCATTGAAGGGTGTGCGTCATGCAGGGGGTGCGTACACCCAGCGGGCTCCTCTTTGTCAGGGGTAAGAGCCAAGACAATGGGGAGAGAAGGAGTGTCCGTATGGAGGATGTCTAGAACGGGTCGGCACGGCTTAATACTTAAAGAAAAAAAAAAGGAAAAAGAGGTTTTTTACTTCTATTGCACAAATTGACTTTAAAATAGCCAGGTATTTTTCAATTTGGCTTTCCTCAAAACCCCCTCGCTTAATCAAGGTTTGGAGAAGAAGCTCTAATAATCAATTTGGCTTATTCACTTTTTTTTTAATCATTAAAAATGGTTGCCACGTTAGAGCATGAACACGTTCATACATATTTATATAGTTGTGTGTGTTTGTTTTTATTGGACTAACAATATTCTGCCAAAATCTTTAAATATTTTTCTGGGATATATGATTTTGAGAGATTTACAAACTAAAAATCCGAGCACAGGAAACTCAAACCTAATTAGAAATAATGTGATTGTATATGTATGAATATTATGTTTGTTTTTGTTTTTTTTAAGCCTTCAGCTTTAGATAACGTAAATAAATTACGATTTAGATTTTGGGAAATCTTACTAGTCGTGTCAAATATGGTAGTTATTAGAAAGACAAGAACATAAATTCACAAAAACTTACTACCTCCCGAAGTATTTCTTGTATAAAGTTAACGTGGGATTACATACCACAATTAATATCATTATTTAAATTCTCCCAGTTTTGAGAGAGGTAACCAGCGATTGCCATCCTGAATAATTACAAAGATGGGGAAATGTTTCAGGAGATGATTGCCTGAAAGACTACACACCTATACAGAGATAACATGTGGCTGTAAACATAAAGTTCAAATGGAGTGGCTATCAGCTGCGTGCCCAGATATCTGATTGGCCAGTCCAGATTGCTAATTCTGTTTTGATAGGAGTGGCTGGGTAGGGAGTGGGGGCACCTTACGCCGAACCAACTGTTGCTCATCATCCCCCCAACCCTGCCTTTTAGTGGTTCCCGGGGCCAACCGTAATAAAATTTAATTTTATAACTTTTCCCACCCCTCGGCTTACCACATTTATTTCCAATTTAAGCCCTCTCTGCACGTCCATTATCAGGTTCTTCATGGGGCTAAAGATTCAAAGGGATTTCTTTTTTTCATCCCACATCTGCTCTATATATATTTTTAAATTTATATTCACAGACTCTTTCATTTAAAATATTTTTCTTTCATTTTTTTTTTAATTTGAGGTATATTATTCTTCCCTTTGAGTGATTAAATTAATTTTTCTAAGAGGACAAGAAGTTCAAGCACTAAATATATATTCATTATGGTTATATAAGTGTTTACCATATACCCTTTATGCATTACGTAATAAGGGCTTTGTGTGATCTTTGCGACAGAATTTAATTTATGTAAAGATTTTTAATCTCATTTTCTTCATTTCTATAACTTCGAAGAGAAATCAAACCAAAGTCACTTGTTTTTATAAACGCTTTTCGTTTTAAAGCTGTTTTAGTTGGTTATCTTTGTAATAAGTAATGGCTCCTTTCTCACGTTTAAGAAAAAGTCTTTCTTGTAATAAAACACTTTTTTTTTTTTAAAGATGTTCTTTCTGTTGTCTCCGAGTCATGAACATCTGTTCCAGGTGGCACGGCGTCCCCTATCTCCTTCATGATTGAAAATAATATTTTTTGGATCTGCCTTGATCGAACCCCAACAAAAAGAAATCTACTAATAACCTCTACGGTCAAAACCTCTCCATTTGAATTTTTTTTTAAAGTTATAGAAGGCAAACTTTAAAGAAGGGAGTGTATATAAGATTAGATAGACTACAACTATATACTAGACTACAATTAGATATAGAAGACAACTTCTTTTCAGCTATGGATCCGTTTATTTTAAAATTCAAATTCTAAGATTTAATAATACATTTTATTTGTGTTTTTTGGATCTACCTTGACCGAACCCCAACTAAAATCATCTTAGTCTAAGATTTAATGAGTATATTAATAGAAAATCATATGTAAAAACAAATAACAGAAACCCAGAACTAGAAAAAAAAAAAATTGTGGAGAAACAAATACATAAGCAAACAACAAATGGAGATTTTTTTTTTTTTTAATTTTCTGCAAAGAAATAAATAGATCACCAACACCAAGCATGCTTTGTTAAAAGGAAAAACTACCAGATAAAAACAAATTGTGAGTAAAAAAAGGGAAGGGTTAAGATAGATTTATCTCATAATTCAGAGCAGTAAGGCAAATATTTATTAGAATATGGTTTTTAGACGTAAAAATGGCACTTTCTTGGTATTCATACGATTCGTGTGAGAGGCAATTTGTAAAGAATGACTTCTGTTTGTAGAACAATACTTTTCTAGAAATAATTAATTCTGGAATATAGAGTGATTCTATTTCAATCCTACCGAAATAAGATTTATATTCAGCTAGCATAAACAATTCCATTAACTAATAGAAATAATTTATTTATAATAATTCAGAAGGCAGAAATAACAGATGTGGGTCACCGGCTAACCTAAGGGATCCGTCAGGGTCTGAAAAGCTTGGCCCAGTACTATCGACCCACCAAGGCAAGCTTTATCGATAAATTAATATATTGGGCTTTTATGTTTTATTTTATTTTATTTTATTTATTTATTTTNCAGAAGATTCGACTTAAATCGTAAACCATCTTCAAGGCTGTCATGAAGTTAAGAAGGGGCGTGATTTCACCAGGAAAAAATCTGTGCGACTCGTATAACTCACCATTTAAGTATTGAGAAATTTAGTTTCTTGTTCAGTCTATTCTCCCTTTGTCACAATTTTATTCACGTACGCGCTGAAAATGATTTAGTGATATAGAGAGAGAGAGAGAGAGAGAGAGAGAGAGAGAGAGAGAGAGAGAGAGAGAGAGAGAAAGAGAGAGAGAGAGAGAGAGAAAGAGACTAGAAGATTTGATGGAGAGCGTTGTAAGCAAGGATCTAGTCCCAAACTGAATTTAAGCCTTCTTGAATTTTTTAAAATGGCGGTTTGTAAATCTTCTGGAGGGAAGGACAGGTACATTACAAGTATGTAATTTAATCACACCGCAAGTGTAATTTTTAAAATATTATTCATGAAATGCGCTAGAAAGTAGAGTTTTTTTTTAATTTCATCATATAAACTACTTTAAAAATCAGAATAACAAACCCTCTCAAAATTAAAAATTTTGTATCTCAAGACACATAGAATCCGAAAATTTAATTAGGAAAAAATGTCTGTCCACTAATACGCGAAGTTTTCGACGAATCTTCTTGCTGAACGGGCGATATTCCTGATCACATATAAGCGTGATCCGTCAAACCTAATGGGGTGGATTATCGGTTGAAAGTTTAATATTGCTATACCCATCAAACTCTGGCTTATAACACTTCGTCTTTCAAAGATAGAGGAACTATTCAAATAACTTTTGATGAATCTCAAAGATTTGTTCACTTAGAGATTTCCAAATTACACATATATATATATATATAAAACCATCTTGCCAAGGAGGGGACTTACCATCCTGTTGGATGCAGACAAAGTCGACAGGAACCTGCTAGGCGACTGGCTTCTTAGCGACATCACTAGACCAGAGTTCAGCACGGAACCTACCAGTCACAGCAATAATTAATACATCGAAGGGGTGTGTCAATTATTTATCTACTTAAGTTTTAAAAAAACATGAGAAAATACTTATTTTTAAATGCAAAATAGGAAAGTACAATAATAAGAAGGTGCGAACATTGGAATTCCTAATGATTCTCGAATAGTATATTTAAGAATGTATGTAGGAGGCATTGGAAAATGTTCTCCCTGCTCCCTCCACTCAAGCCGGCTGAATGCTTCAGAGCTTCACTTCCATCACAAACACGGAAGGGAGACGAGCTGAACCACTCGAGAGAAGTATGGAGTATGACCCCCCCCCCCCCCCACCTTTTGTTTGTAAGAGAAACGGAATATGGTTTGTCTTTAGTAACATATGTCTGTGTTTCAGAACAGCTTTTCCCACCGTTGGCATCCTAAAAGCAGCTCGAGAAATATGAAATTTCAAGACCGAAAGGACCTTTATTTCTCTATACAAATACTGACATAAAAAGGCAAATTAGAGAGGAAAAACTATGAAAAAAAAAAAAAGAGTGCAGTTAATACTAAGTCAAAATGAAAAGAGAACAATATAAATAAAATGAAATGTGAAATTATCCATCCCATAAAAAAAAATTGAGTATTCTTATATAAATTTTTAAGATTATACTAATCAACAGAAAGCGGGTACTCAAATATTTAATAAACTTAAAATAGTACACTACATTATATCGAATTCCCTTGAAGCAATAGGCTCACCAGCATAGTATAGTGTCGTTAATACGGATAGAACTGAATATAAATGTATATTTATTTAATGACGATTTTTTTTATTAAATAAAATCGATTAACTGGACAGTTTTTTAGACCGTAAATATTATTAATAGATGTTCCATGTTGGGATTCGGTCAAAAAAGATTTAAAAAGAATACAATTTTTAAAAAATGTGGTTTTTTTTTTGTTTGTTTTTAAAATTATCTACCAACATTTAGAACATTTATCTTCAGGGCTATCATGAAGACGTGAGGGGACGTCGTGTCACCAGAATCCCATTTTCAGTCAGAAAAAAATTCTCTTGGTGTTTTCATTACACTCTTAATCCTACCTGCTCTTGTTTACACTATATATGGCAAACACGATTGTTTCATTTTCTATATTTTATATATATTAAATATATATATTAAATAGAAATGTAGGATTGGTGGAGAATTGATAACTTTTTTTGTTATTATATAAAAATAGTATAATAGCAGCAATGTGGTAAATGTGCTAATATTAAGATCGGAGGTGATTAAGAGACATGAAGAGAAGGGCTGATGAGAGACGGGCCAGAGATGAGCTGTTAGAGAGATAAAGAGGAGAAGAGAGGAGGGGGGGGGGGGCGGTAAGTTAAATCTAATCGAAGAGCTTGAGAGAGAGAGAGAGAGAGAGAGAGTAGCTCTCCGAAGTAATTAAGCCACATTAAGTTGAGCTTATTAGGCGAGCCATTAGGTTGTAGAGCCGTCAGCTGGGCCTTGTAGCTTCCCGCCCAGACACGATCCATTACCCCCCCTCTCTCTTACCCCATCATCCCCACCACCCGAGGATTTGTTTCCAGAGTCTCCAAGCTCCAAGCCAATCCGGCAACGGTATTCCTACACAGTCCTATATATCGGCAATACTATGCATACCTGAATGATTAATAGATAAACCTATATTGTTTGGATTGCTATATATAGTATATGTATATGTCTATATGTAGTAGAGTAATCCTCCATAAGAATTTAGGATGAGATAGTTCCCTCTGGATAGCCTCTTCCTCAAAATCCTACTACTTGCAAGGAGTTAAAAAGAAAAAAAATTATAGTTGATGTGGTTGGAGATTCGTTGGACGCCGATCAGAAAAATAAAGTACTTTAAAATTTTTGGATAAATTTGTTATTATTGCCGACGTTTCGCCTTAACTTGTAGGTCATATCAGGGCGATAGTGATGTCTGGAGAGATCTCTTAGAGAGGTTTATGGTCACATCTCTGAATGCAGTCTACTTAGACTGGAATTAACTACTAAACTAAGAAATGTATACAAAAAACCTCTCTCGGAGATCTCTCCAGACATCACTATCGCCCTGATGATGACTTACAAGTTTATTCGAACCGTGGGCAATAATAAAATAATTACCCAACAATTTTAGAGTATTTTATTTTTCTGATCCTGGCCGAAACCTTGACTAATTTCTCTTGCATAATAACAGTAATAATATCAGCACTTAAACCTATCATCTCAAACCATGGGAATTATATTAACATTTCTCTTTCCCAGACATGTATATGTCGAAAGAGAACGAAGAAAACAAAACACTCGCTTATCTATATAAATAAAAACAGGAGGAAGAAAGAGCATATTGAACACTAAAGAAAGTTAAAATTATAGAGAGTATTTCTTAAATTTTGGGGGGAAACTGCCCCCCGAGTAACCCTCCCCCAGCAGAGTTCATGATGACTTCCAGTCCACACCCAAACAATCAAATCAATCTCTTGTGGAAGAGTCAACACTAGCAGTGTGGTTGGTAGTGAAAGCTTCCAATACCTATTGCCCACCCAAGTTCAGTGGTTCGTAGTACCTCGTGTCGCAGGTACTCGGGAAGTCAACGGCTTCACGTCCCCTACGAAGTACAACTTGCACTAATTGTTTTATTTGAATTATGAATAACTAATTAAGCGTTGTGCTTTGTCGTCATATTAGACTGCATTGGTGGACCAGCGAGGATATTCGGAAGCGCTACTGCCAATGAATGACTAGCCAGCGACACACTTATTTGATTTCTACGAGAAAATAACATCCTGTCTGATTTGAGCGAATACTGCCCTCACCGACCATTACTAATGGGGGTTCTTGAGGCGAGGGGAAAGGTGTTCGGGAATACAGTTAGCAGAGGCGGAGAGCCGGTAGCTAGAGCCGTGGGGTAATGAAAGGCTTGTTTATGGCTTGGTCAACCGAACTGGCCGCAGACCGCCCTCATCTCTCCGGGGGCATTCCACAGCACTGACCATGGCTGCAGAAACACTTCCCCTCCGAAATAGACGCGACATCCGAGCCGCAAACGAGAGAAGCCCCCTCGGGGTGAACTCCCATGACTCCTCAAGACATCTGATTCCCTCACACTTTGTAAGAACAGGAAGAATTTAAGTCAAATGATTAATAAAAAAAAAGCGTCTATTATACCTGCAATGAAACTCTCAAATCACAAAATCTTAACCTTACATATCCCAGTCATGGAAATGTGAACTTAGGGACAGGACGTCTTCTCTCATCTTCATGATAGCCCTGAAGATGGCTTACAATGAAAGCCGAAACGTTGGCAGATAATCCTTTATTAAAAAATACATTTTTTAAATTTGTGTTTTTTTGGATCTACCTTGACCGAACCCCAACTAAAATCATCTTAGAATTAACCTTACAAGATTATCTTCTTTAATTAGAAATGTAATAAATTCCACTCAGACCGTTCCATGCATCCCAATCTTTTAGCCCAAACTATCCAGTATTGCCCATCCTGATAACCCACCATGTAGGAAATGGCCCCCTTGACCTTCGCATTGCCAACACTTAATAACAATAATATGAAAAAAAAAAAAAAAAAAATTTCAACCAGTAAATTGTATATGGAGATTTAGGAGTTCTGTCATCGGGCAGCTTCTCCATCAAGCGAAGTGCACGCTAAGTTCTTTCTTCTTTTTACATTTATTTTTTATTTTTATACATATATTTATTTATTTATTCAATTTAATTTATTTGTATTGTGAATATTAACCAGCACATTACAATATGCAAAACAATTTATAGAATGTAATTACATTAGAAATGAGCTCAAGTTTTGATAAGAGTAATTATGTCCCAGACTAGAAATGTTGGACAACTTGTAGCTGAAGAAGTCCCTAACAACTTTTGAAGAATGCAGCCGGGAGTTGTGTGGTTTTTTCTCGCGAGATCGCCCCTGTGATAGTAGATTACACCGGGACGTGAAAAGAGGTTATCGGGAGCGATATCAGCAGGGAGGGATCGGAGAGCGGTTCTGGGATAAGAATGTGTAATGGAAATGAGGCCGAGAAGGAGAGCCATTAAGAGGCGGTTAGCTGTTTGTCGTCGCGAGGAGCTAGAAATGCAAATAAGACGAGACGTCCGTCAAGATAACTACTGGGCGCGAAGGGAAGGACTGACTAATGGCCCAGATGAAATATCAGGGAGTCTGACGTACGCCATTTTCTTGCACGGCGGTAATTAGGAGAGCTGGTCAGCCACGTCTGAAGAAATCCTGGCTTCCCAGAGGATGGCAGTGGAGGGAAGGAGAGGTTTTATTGCAAGTAACCTTCTCTCCTGCTTGTCAGCAATACAAGTTTCCTATAACGCGTGACAATGGATACAATTGTAATAAAGATGTTTGGATACACTGACATCGCAATTGACGACAAACGACAAATGATTGACTGCCAAAATCTATCAAATGAACATTCATTTCTTAATAAGGTCATGAGTAAAGTTTTCCCAAGCGTTATCCTAACCAAGTATATGACCACTATGACAAATTCAGAAACCTACAGCTAAAAGTTATAGCTCACAGAACAAATCAAAATTTTAAATGTTTTATGATGAAATGTAGGATTCAGTATTAAATGAAACGTGGTCGTTATGAAACGAAGTTTAGATATTTAAATATTTGAGCATTTTTCAACAATTTTAACAAAAAATTGATTGAAGGTTCAACTTTCGGGTAATGCTAAGTGAAAATTATTTTTTAATTGTCAATTATGATCAAATCATTTTAATAAAATGCGAAGCGAATTCATACTAAATTGCGCTTATTTTGTCTAAATAATTTATAAAAAAAAATAATTAGGCAGAAACTTATGAAGATTGTGAGAGGGTCTGCCCCCTCATGTATACGTTTAAATTTTTTTAAACATTTACCAATATGTGTTTATAGACTTCCTGCATGGCATTTTAAGATATTTTTAATAGTAAAATTAAATTAATTGAATATCAATAGTGACAGTTAAATGTATGGTCACAAGTTATAAAAAATCCACATTTAAAAGTGGTTTTAAACGTTTTTCAACACTAAAAGACAGAAAAGCAATGGAATAATTTACATTTAAATATTTCAATATAGCTATCATACCTTCTATAATCCGTCTTTATTGGTTTCTGCACACGAATACATGTGTTCACTGTCACTGTCTGTATTCAACTCTGTTGTATTCATTGTCTGAATACAGACAGTGACAGTGAACACATGTATTCGGCCTCGAAGATGGACAATGTCCGAAAGCGCTCGGCAACAGAAGATGGTTTGCAGAAACCAATGAAGACGGATTACAGAAGGTATGATAGTTCTATATTCATTGGTAGTGGACAATAACCCTTTAGATTATTTCAATATAAGTATTAATTATTTAATAAAAATTGACATTCTAAATAATATAATTCAGGAAAACTAAGCACATGATACTGTGGCGTTCATGTTACTTTGGTGAAATATTTAAGCTCGTTAAAAAAGAACAGGGTATCTGGTTAGTGGAGTTTACTCCTACGTGATTGCATTTCAAATGATGTACTAAGAAAGACTTGGGAAAATCATGATATGCTTTTGGGCGGGGCATAAGGTCTCCCTCATCCTCCGTAGGTTGAAGGTATTGCTGAAAGTGGGAGGCACACATAAATACGAGGACGCGAGGAGCGGGCAGTAATTTGTGTGCAGAGCCCTCCGGTGAAGCGCATTACTCAGCGGACCCCGGGCAGGGCTCCAAGCTCGCGTGATACGGCACCGCGATACATCAAAATGCCCTCGTTCCCCCGCACAACAGAGAAAAACCTAATCGCCGGAGTGTGGCGAAGGCGCAGAAATATTCATTGAGGATTGAGTATTAATGAGCTGGCCCTGGCGGCCGGTTACCCCATTAGAGCCGGCAGGTGAAAGAGAGAGCTCACGGAGAGATTATAGGGCGAACCAGGTGACTATTACAACAGAAAACATCTTATATCTCATTTCCCGCCGATTTATTTACACTCTCTGTCCAGGAACTCATCATGAACAATTCATGCCTACTTTAGTTTACCAATAACAGATGTAAATGAATAAGTATGCCTGGGGAAGGTTTTTTTATAACTCTGGTATAAACTATGTAGGGAAATGTATTTATAATAAAACCAATATCATTAAAGCATTTTTAAGACAAACACTTAATGTTAATGATTGCATTATACAATTATTATAATAAATTTTGGTCTAAATTCCCTAGTGGATTAAGTATATGTGCATATAAGGCAGCACATGCTAACTATAGTCATTGAAGAATCTTTGCATCAAAATAAGCAATTCTACAAAGTATCTCCACGTCAACTAATTTTAAATTATTGTATTTAATAATGAATAACAATTAAAAATATCACGCGGATTCCCTCATGCAAACCGAATTAGCCATTCCCCTATGTTTTAGATTTTGCTTTACTGTTTCTGTTTCGTTATCTTATATCGAAAAATAGTGATGAAAGGATTTATAAAGTGATATTACTCATGCGATAATCAGAATTTGTGAAATTATAATAAAAAAATTCAAATGGAGAGTTTTGGTGGAGATTTAAAAGTTGGCAGATAAGTAAAAAATCCACATTCTTAAAATGGAATTTTTGTATCTGAATTCTTGACCGAACCCCAACAAATAAAATTCCTACCTATAAAATATAGGTTATTCTAATTTATCTATAATCATTAATAAAATCCAAGTGCCAAACGTCTTCAAAAATTGTGTTATATTTTTATGCTGCAACAATAATCAGGAACTTCTACAAGCTAACGATTCAGAATCAAGAAGGCACGAATGATGATGCTAGTGGAAAACCCAGGGAACAAAATCAAAAACTTGAAACAAATCTTTTAGTCGAACCAGTGACACAAAAGCTCTATGCCATCTAGAGACAAAACATTATACAAACTAAAAAATATTTATATATAGAGAGAGAGAGGAATAAATAAACCTTTAGGGTGGAAAATAAACAGACTTATTTTTCTATAGGATCCAGATGGAGCTAGACACCAAACATTGGAGGGTTAGTAAACTAAGTGAATTCACAAAACACTTACGTTCATTATTTAACAGAGAATAAATCTAAAATTAGTATAAATTTTATTTGTTGGGAAAAATGTTACACGCATAATATTTGTGGATATAACATGCTTCACATGCAAATTAATGTTCACATACAAATTAGATAGTCTTAGAGAATACATGACATTTGAGGTATTCATACAACCTCTGCTTACCAGCAATATGTAGCCGAACGACTAGTAGCAGCATCTTTACCGCGCTCCGATTAAGTTCTGCAAGATATTAAACTTCAGCAAGAAAGATTTTAAGTAGGAGGTGAAGGTAGCTATGAAGAAGGAACTAATCGTGAGCCTTTGTTGTTATTTTGAAGGATCCGCTTAAGGGAGAAAGTAAATAACTTGAAAAAATAGAATAAAATGAACAGAAAGCAAGTGCAATCCAGCATTGTTTTATTGTATTAAAACCTTTTGTTTCCAGTGGAAGGAAAACAAAACAACTCTCAGAAATTCCTAAAATTGAAGCAATCTGAGAGAAAATAATAACAAAATTGACATATTTAAAGTAAAATTGAAATATAAGTAATATTTATAATCCTCTCTTCTCCACTGCTTGTTACATTTGAACGTAAACTTGCCTAACCTCGCTTCACAGCGTATAAACCTTCCTGATTTTTATTACCTTCCTTTAAATATCGGGCTAAAATTACATACATTAAAATTAGTAGTTTCCAGCCAATGTTGGCATATATTTTGAAAAATGAACGAATCCTGAATTTGTAATAAGAAAATAACATAATTAAAAATGAAAATATGCATTATGCTTAAATATAAATTGTAATAAAACTATTCATAATTTAAAACAAGTAGAAAAAAAATATAAATCAAATTGAAAAAGAAAAATACAACTAGCATCCCATAATTTATGAATTTCAAATTTCTTCTTAAAATAATTCAATCCTTTTTAATTTACCCATTTCTTGGCTAAATGAAATGTATTTATTTATTCGTTATATTTCTAAATAATCAGAAATATTTTTACATTTTAATTTATTATAAAACTTTCACCTTGGTATTATTCTTAAAATTTCTTGGTTATACATGCAAAATGTACATACCTAGTACTGACTTGAACCATTTCTCGGTAAATATATGAAAAATTTTCAGAATTACAATGTGGTCAATTTATAAAAGAAAAACTATTGATAAAAATAACCTTTTTGACTTCATATTTACTTTACTTTAAATTAAAATTACAAACCCTGAGTGTGGGATGGTTTACGAGGTATCCAACTATGAGTTCTTAATGACCAGAAAGATATGATTTTAAAGACTAAAGATCACATGGAGCAATAAACGTGAAAAATAAATAAATAAATAAAAAAAAACAATAGTTGTTGCTTGACTTGCCTACTTTAGTCACATTTGTATGTTTATTTTTCATTAAGGTGTATGTAAAAGTATAGTTTGAGAGTTCTTCAGAAGTAGCAATACTTTTAATANAAAAAAAAAAAGCATTATGTGCTTCCGCAGAAGTCTCTCAGATGCAATCAGTCATGCATTTTCAGTAGACGCAGCAATAAAACATGCTACTTATCTGCGGTATTACTTACGTAATGACTAAGTCACGCCTGAATTTGAGGGGGGGAACTATATCTCTTGGGAAGTCTTACCTGGAAAACAAAGAAGAAAGGAAATTATAAGCAAGAGAAACATTAAACAAAATAATTAATGTCAGATACAAATTAAACAATTATTTATCATTTATATTTGTTCTTTCCACTGCACAATTATGTCAGATTATTTCATGAAGCATTTATAAATAAAATAGAAAAAAAAGATAAATAAAGAAAGAGGTAGGGAGGGTAAGAGGGGTTTTTTTTTTATTTCAAACTCACTCCGTTTGGTACTAGTTCAATTGTATTCATAGGAGCTTAGCATACTAACAAAGAAAAAAATTGTTAGAATTGCAGGAATTTTCAAAATGGCATAGGTACTACACAAGAAAGACCAAAAATAGTAAATATTTATTTGGTTGGGGTTTATTATCTCACGTAAATTTTAAACAAATTATGAGAGGGAATAGAATAAAAAAAATCTATTTGTCCCTGCCAGGATGGCTAGGGATGGTTAGGGTTGGTTAAGCACGCCGGCCCGGATAGCAGAAGATCCAGGTTTGATTCCCGGCTGGGACAGATAGATTTTTTTTATTCTATTCCCTCTCATAATTTGACCAAAAATAGTATTCGCACAAACTGAAGTACGTTCCCGTGTATAAGTCACTGAGTATGCTCTAAAAGGTTTTACGACTAAAGCCATTTAAAACTTTATTTTACAATTTACATATTATTTATGGAATATATATCTAGTAGCGCTTTGCTCGGCGCATGCGAGACGATCCTAGCATGGAAGTAGAAAAAAGCATGCTCGAACCCTACTGTCTACGTACAAAGGGAAGCAAACAGGAAAGACATCACCAGAATCAATGAACGGGAATGAAACTTTATATCAAGAAGAGCTCCTCAAAGGATTTAGGATCCTTCTGTGAAAAACTTGATTTGTGAATCTGCGGATTCCAGGGGGTTAGCGACACCTTCCACAGAAGAGACTCCGAGCCACCTGTCCACATGGCAGACATTCCTGGAGACTGGCGTCTACGACTATGGAGTGCAGTCACTTCAAATCAGACCGATGCTGCTGAAATCTGACGCAAGCCATCAACCGCTGGAATCAACCGAAGGAACAAAGCCGCCGGCAGAGACCTTCTCCGAAAGACTCCAGAAGGCTCTCTTCGGAGAAGTCCTCTCACCGACCCCCGTGTCTCAAGAGTTCTCCTTTCTCTCCCGCTATGACATGTCAACTTTCTAATAACAACAACTTAAAAAAAGAGCACGCAAGTGGAGTATTTCTTCGCTCCAGCAAGAAAAAAATATCCTCAATAATTAACAAGATAAGACTGGATATGGTTAAAGCTATGTATCTATAGAAAATTTATTACGCCCCCAATTTTTATAGACAAAGGAATGAACAATAGGAGAGGACAATGAAGAAAAGGTAATAATATTAATATTTTATTTGGTTGTGGTTTTTTATCCCACGTAAATTTTAAAATTAATGAGAGGGAATAGAATACAAATGAGATATCTAGCGCGTCCTGGTAGCATAACTGGTAAATGCACCGGTCCGGATAGCAGGAGATCCAGGTTCGATTCCTGGCTGGGACAGATAGATTTTTTATTCCATTCCCTCTCATTAATTGTTTAAATTTTACGTGGGATAAAAAACCACAACCAAATAAAATATTTATAAAGACAAATTAAATAAAGTAAATGACATGAGTCGACAAATAGTTTGACAATGTCAGCTCCTTCGAGTTTAAGACGAAGTTCTCGTCTATCTCGTGTGTTAGGCTCTCGCTAGTGTAGAGGGAATTCAATGAGATATCTAGCGGGTGCTGGTAGCATAACTGGTAAATGCACAGGCCCGGATAGCAGGAGATCCAGGTTCGATTCCTGGCTGAGACAGATAGATTTTTTTTATTCTATTCCCTCTCATTAATTGTTAAAAGGTAACAATGTTTCAGAATATTTTTTAGTGCAAGAGAAATCTAAAATCGGCCTCCGGGCCGATGCGTTACCGATTACGCTACCGGGACAAGCCTGATCGCTAACGCAGATTTTTTATTCTGTTCCCTTGCACTAAAAATTGTTAAAATTTACGTGGGATTATATACCACAAAAAAAATTTTATGAAATGTTTCTGAATCTTTTAAAAAGGATTTATAAACATAGATAACATAAAAATTAAAAGTTCTACTAATAAAAAAAGAATACAATCTACTCTTCAGAATGTTTAATACTTCATTTGGGAAGGGACTTCTTTCTGCAACCTAATAATATCATTTTCTAGTCAACAATCAGCATTAATACACACAAAAAAACAATTTCAGAAGCAATTTATTGCCATGAATAGGAATGAGGAACAACAGAACAATTTTACAATTTGTAGAAGCAATTTATGAGCAATGAATAAGAAAGGGATGAATACGACTGAATTAGAAAGTATGAATACTGCAGATGTTCACAAATCACCCTTGACCATTACATATTTAGAGCGATAGCCCCATTCCCAAGGTCCAGTGTTGGGGGGGGGGGGGGCAATTTGATGAATCGATTTGACTCAAGAAACTCTCCACTTCCAAGTCTTCCAAGAATGGTCATTGTTATATATATATATATATATAACAATGTATGCTTATTTTCATTGTCGGCATGCTTAGTTTGCAATGCTTTTACCAGCTCAGTCATTTTGAAAATATAATGTGGTATTATTAGATGTTTTTTTGTTGGGGTTTGAT
>KZ807010.1:491785-521496 GCA_000696205.2 Oncopeltus fasciatus
ATATATATTATAAATAAGATATTAAAATATTTATCTTGAGAAGGGTAGAAGGGACTGAAAAGCCAAGGAGTGTACAGAGAAAGGAAATACTGCCGGGCATGTAAATGGACTACGAGGAGCTCCATATTCATAAGGCATTGGATCCTGTATCGGGGACTACATCCGGCAGTGATAGACACCACGTGGCCAGCGGGGAGGAAGTAATCAAGCCTGCATAAGCGATCTTGCAGAGGGCCGTCGGTGAGCACCCCGCGACAGAAGAGCTAATAACGAGCCTGCGCGCCCCGAACAGGTGGTCCCCAGACGAGAGGAGGACGGACTGCTCCGTCATTGTTCCTAACGGGGGGAGCCAGTTGTAGTGTGAGGCACGCATGGGAGCCGACCATAATATGCGGGTGGCAGCTGCACAGACATATAACCTACAAGATGGCAACTAACCTCCTGCCCCACCATGTCTGCTTCCTTAAACACGGATATTACTGCATCAGCTTCTCTCATCGGTCAGCTAATGAATCCATGGCCAATATGTTAAATTTTACAACACCTAGGAAAACACGAAGAAAAAATCTTAGTTTTTGCCAATATTTCAAGAATCTGTTTAAATAACACCGCATGTATATTCAAATGAGACACATATGAAAAATAGATATATCAAACATACGTCCTGTGATATTACTACAGTGTACATATATGTTAAACCATAAGCAAATTCTTATTAGATGATTTTAGTTGGGGTTCGGTCAAGGTAGATCCAAAAAATACAAATTAAAAAAAAGTGTATTTTTTTTAAAAGATTATCTGCCAACGTTTCGGCTTACATTGTAAGCCACCTTCAGTGTAATGTGATATCAAAAGTATGAATGTAGAAAGCTATGTAAGAGAATTTAAAAACATGCAGGCAACAACATATTAAATTAACCTGCCGATCATAAAGACAAGAAAGGATAGGCAGGTTTGGTCAATTACTCTTTTAATTTATTTAATTATTTTTTAATAGGTTGTTGTCAGCATGTTTTTAAATTCTCTTACATAGCTTTCTACATTCATACTTTTGATATCTCATTACATTATGGTAATTCTATATAATAATATTGTCAATTATTATTGTAGTCTCATGACATTGTATTTCTACAGCCCTGAAGATGGCTTAATATGTAAGCCGAAACGTTGGGAGATAATCCTTTATTAAAAAAATACACTTTTAGTTTTAATTTGTATTTTTTTTAATCTACCTTGACCGAACCCCAACTAAAATCAATCTACGGTCAAAAAACTCTCCTTTTGAACAAAAGAAAATTCTTTAATAATCCAGTAATATTTGAATAATATGCTATGTAAGATATAGTGACAAGCAATAAACATTAGACAAGCATTGTTGCAATACTTCATTAAAATTAGGTAAATATAATTGTGGCACAATGTTTGCTTTAAATGTTTTTACATATCATAATTATGTCAAATAAAGGACACTAGACGACTTCTTATTTCAATGTGAAAAATATGAATGAATAGAAATAAGCTAATTGACTTATAATTCTCCAGATTTGTGGATTAAATAGGTCATAAAATCTCAGTAAAATCCAATAAATTATCTGATATGAGAGCGAAGTAGAGTTTTTCAAATAATACATCTCGATTCATATTCATAAGTTATGTAAAAAGTAAATAAGTAGTTTTCTTATAATTATTTGTCAAGCAATGGTTAATTAAGAAAATCTAAGAAGATTAACTGATTTTAAATCTTTGTTAAAGGTAAGATTAAGTGAATTTTATTTTTTATTTTAAAGATTTGCTGCCTTGAACACGAAAACAATTTCTATTCCACGCACGTAGCGTTCCTTAAAGCTTTTTATCTTTTTGTATCGTGTTCCAAAATGGAGAGCAGTGTTGCTTTCCTCAACCGAAGCGAACAACACCCTTTCATCCAGCACGACAAGACATAGGCGTGAAAAAAAAAAACTTCAGAAAAAAAAATATATATATATAAAGGGCTGAATTATCTGGAGTGAGGTGTCCGGCGCCACACCCATCAGACACGCACATCCGTTCCGACAACTCGACCTCCGTCTGTCCTACGCGTAGTGTCTATCAATAATTCATAATCTAGTAATTGTCATTAATAACGAAGCATAGCTCGAAGTGGAGGAGCGGCTATATACTTAAGGATTCCACTAAATGATTCAACAGAACAAAATAACTTACCTTACAAATAATGCGTAATAATCAAATAAACATATATAGTTAAAAAGTTTTACACACAACACATACACCCTTAACAAAAGGTAACTGATAGCGGGGGTGACTGCACGAAGAAGTAGAGGTCCCACCATGTTTAAGACCCAATGGAGTAGGCGAGCCGTTATCTATCAATAAACCCCTGACTTGGCGGTATTTGCACCCGCAGCGCCAGACTGGGAATCCTTTGTGCTATCCTGGCGCCCTACATACACACTTTACGTGTTTGGCGTTTTTTAGGTGGCCTCTCGTGCTCTGGGGGGTTAACTCGTCATGGGAGACAAGGATAGCGATTTCAGAACTCAGAAGAAGACAATAGGATTTTTTTTTTTTTTTTTTTTAAGAAGTAAAAATCTTAACAATAAGAATCGGAAAATTATATCTAAAACTCTGGGTTTCCGAAATTTAGGACTTATACGGTGAAATCCGTATTCCACACAACCCTTAAAAGCATGAGAAGGTATAGCTAGCCGAATGAGCATTCCCTTTTCTACCCAGATATCTTTATTAATGAAATAACACAGGCGTAATAGGTAAAATATATTATTATTAATAGTGCCAATGAAACAATTATTAAATATTTTATTTGGTTGTGTTTTTTATCTCACGTAAATTTTAAACAATTAATGAGAGGGAATAGAATAAAGAAATCTCATTAATTGTTTAAAATTTACGTGGGATAAAAAACCACAACCAAATAAAATATTTATAAAGAAAAATTAAATAAAGTAAATGACGAGTGTCCTGGCTGGGATAGATAGATTTTTTATTCTATTCCCTCTCATTAATTGTTTGAAACAATTATTATTACATAAAGAAATATGCACAATTTTGTAACATTTATGTTCCATAGAGGTTTTACGTAATATCAATAAAAGAAGATGTGTTCTAAGGTATCCAGGAAATTTGAGCCGCCTCCCTCTCTTGGGACGTTCATCTTGCTCAAGTGACACTGCATTGTTCACTCCATATGGCTCGATATGTATTAATTATTCATTAATTCTTTCTCCTGCAAAGGTAGAAACCACTAGTTGTAGGAAAGCCACACATTCCTGGCAGATTTTTCGAGGTACGAGAGGTTTTGGAACTAAAAGAGAGTTTAAGGAGGAAGAAGCCGGGAATAGAGGCGGTAGCGGAGTATTTGGCGGTGTGCTGAACTATCGTTAACAGAGTAGAAAGGTAAGAGATGCGAAAAGAAGAAAAAAAAGAGAGAATGGACGGCGAGGATGCGGTGATTAGAGACAGCAGACAATTTCCTGCGGGGATGGCGAGAAGCACTGACGTTTCCCAAGATAAATTGCCCACCGAATACAGCATCTCGCTGGCAATTAGGCAACCATTGAACGTCTTATTTGTTCTGCCTTCAGAGCGAGGCGCTCAGCTCCAGAAACACTTCACTCGACACACTCCTCCAAGGCGAGGCTTTAAATCACACCTCTTTAGCAGCAGCCAACATAAAACAACTCCTCCAAGTCAATGTTCCCCTCACAACTTGCAGAAACAAACCGTACATAACATTTCAACCCTTACACTTATATTAAAGTTGAATATTTAATCACCAACAGTAATCTTAACAGTGCCAGTGGGAAACAAGGAATGGGAAACAAGGGTATTTCTGTATTGTTAACTCTGACGATCCCCCCCCCCCCCAAAAAAAAAAGACCTATGGAATAAAAAAAAAAAAAAATTATTATACTACTCCAACAACCGTCACAAATGACAGTTATCCTCAAAAGCAGGGTATGTCAATCATGTAGTCTGGATCAAAATCTAACGTTCCGGCGTATAACTTTAGTGCCTGAAAACGCAAACATAACCTAATGCACTATTCCCATCATGAATTGACGATTTTACAGAATTATATAAAATTTATTGTTACCTACTTCATTACTTTATTGAACACTACAGACAGGAGGGTTTACTTATGGTCCAATTAACTTCATGCTATTTATTTATTATTGAATAAACAACAAATATTTGTTAATTTGGAGGAAGTAAAGTTGTTGACCGTCAAGTTTTATGATAGAGGATTATCAAGAATTCGGTCTTGGATGTTGAAGAATTAAAAACTTTTTTGGTTACAAATACCAAGACCGAATTCCTGATAATCCTCTCTTTATAAAGATTTGTTAAGTTTCTGCACACACACACACGAACACACACGCATATTTTATACCTCATTAACCGCCTTAAATCAATACATACCTCATTTAATTATTTTTAAATCAGGGAAAGTTTTAGATACGAAATAAGCAAAATAGAAGACCTCGAGAGAAAAGAGAACAGAAATTTTTCATTTTATCTGTTGATTCTAAATCAAAATAAAGACAACATCCATTCGTCAAGAAATACCAAGAGTTCACAAAAGAAAAAGGCATCATTTAGTCAACATTAATATTTGAAAATTTAAAAACCGAAGTGTCTTTTAGGAGACCATTGGTAAGCACTGTGAGAAAGTTTACTTTTTTTTTAAACATTGATAAGTTGCTTGCAACGTCATACCATCATCGTGTGATAAAAAGAATTTGAGTTGTTTTTTTAGTAGTAGTAGTGGGCTTGGCTGCTAGGGTAGTATATTATTATTTTAGAATCAAAATCATAAGAATTATTTATTGATTTTTTTTTTTTATCTCTTTCATCTTACTGTCAAATAAATGTGTTTCAGTCAACTGGACAATGACAACTAAATTAAATAACACTATATTTTTTTAAAAAATGTTACATTTTTCATACCAATTTTTTTTAAAAAACACTACATTTAAAACATTCAATATTTATAGCATACATTTAAAAGAATTATTATGAAAATATGGGGAAATAAAAGCTAGAAAAAATATATAGGAAGCACTGTGAGATGTGAGAAAGACACAAATAAATATAATTAAACTAAAAATATATATAATGTTGAAGGAGGTTATGTTGACTACTAAATGATTTATGTGAAGTAATTGTAAGGGGAGTCGTCCATGCACTACAAAAACTGCTGCCAGGTCTAATTTTGTGCGGCCTAAGGCAACATCCCACCCACCGAGGAAATACTGTCAGCAAGCCAAGGATCCCAGCAGAGGGCTGTTCATATCACTGCCAAAGATATATCTCTCTAATAGTCGAGGCGTACAACGGAAATTAAGGAGATTCCCATTCAGCAAGGAGCCTTCGGAACGAGCAACCTCGTCTTGTATTTTCTGCGAAATATGTGTTTACTGTCTTAAAAAAAAAAAAAAAAAAAAAAAAAAAAAAAAAAAAAAAAAAAACACATTTATCTGATAATATGTAGAGGAACTTGCAATTAGAATAACAGATAGTCAACTGAGGGCGTCGACTCAGGCCTTCAACTGTTTACAGAGCGCATTCCTTCGCGGAAAGGAATTGGATTCAGCCAGCTCGTGAGCAAGGTTTTTACTGAACGCCACATACTTTGGTCAAATAAGCAAATTTTTGAAGTAATATTGGATTAGTGCAGTATCACTGTCTGTCTTGACAATGAATTTCCCTTACCCACTTTTCTTCCCCGGGGCTGAAAGTAGATAGTCCCTCTCATTCATTCTCATCTTCAGCTCTGAAGAAGCCTTCACATGATATGCGAAAGCCCAGAATCAATATTTCTGGAGACAGTAGAAACCTTCGTGAACATTAGATTTTTTTTTTTTTTTTTTTTTTTTTTTTTTAATGAGGTCTTTCAGTTACCCCCCTCTCACCTGCGTCCAGGCTACGTTTTAAAGGCTCATAAAAAGGATAATAGGCGAGGAATAGGTGAAAGTGAGTTCACATTGATATAAGATCAATTAGTAATTAATCCTTCAAAGTAAGGGCGCCCAAAGCACACGTAAAATCCTACAAATGGGATCATTGGCTAAAGTGATTGTTTGAGAGGACAGAGCAGGGACTAAACGCCGAGGGGATAAGAGACTTGCTTGGTTTCCCGCGGATAACGCCACAAGGAAGTCCCACGAATGTGTTGGGTTAAAGGAAGAAGCCATAGTCCACTCGTAAGCTCATTGTGCTGGAAAGTCGCGTGTGGGTTCGAAGATGAAGTGAATAATAACTTTATATAACAGGATAACGGGGAAGAAATATCAAGTCAGATTTATCTGGAGGAAATCCCCAAATTTAATACGAATGACCATGGAAATTCATAAATATGGTAAATCAAAATAATTATTTTGAAGGTAAAATTGATGACGGCCAAGTTTTAAGAAGAGCGGATTATCAGGAAGAAGAATAAAAAACTAATTCAAAGAATAAATAAATGAAAATATAAAGCAATTTTATAGTTCTATTTATTCTTTGTTAGATTATGACATATAGACAAGTTTGTATATTATTTTTGTATGTTCCTTTTTCATATTCAGCTCTGATGAAGATCTGAACGTTGGTCAAAATAAAAACATTTTTGGTTACATATTAGTTTTTAATTCTACAACTACCAAGACCGAATTCCTGATAATCCATGTTAAAGGCTTTTAGAATATAATAAGGTCTAACGAGGAGATTTTTAATACAAAGCGAGACATCATTTCCTCGTTTAAAATTGAATAATAATAATGGTACACTTCTCTTTATTTACTTCTTAATTAAAAACAGAAAAAAAAGAAAGAAATAGGTTATTGCAAAAATATCACTCTACAAAAATCATGAATTATACTGACCAGAAAAATGTGAGCACCTTAGCAGTGTAAAGCCCCAAAATTGAACCAAAGACTCTAAGAGTTCTAAAATTTGGGGATTTTTTGTTTTTTAGACCTAGATCTCATTGAAATAAAGGTTTTAAAAAATAAAATTTGATCCAAATACAGGGAGGAATATCTTTTTGATTCCAGAGAGCAAATGTCGCAGATAGCAGCAGAGCAAAAATGACCGCAGTTTTTTATTGAACTGTAACTAAAACAAGAGAAACCTTGTAAGAGTGAATGCACTATCAATTACCGTTCAGATCTATATTGTGTTGCCCAGGAAGGGAAAATGGCGTGAAGAGGGGAAGATTCGACAAAAGAACTGAAAGGGGAACACACATCCTGTCATCACAAAAATGACGAGCTCATGCCTCAACCATATCATTATAACATTGTTCTCTGCCGAATATAGATAAAAAAAATAACCTCTCTAATCATGTGGGGCAGTCAGTGTTTCGGTTCCGGCCCGCTATAAGTGGTCAATTTTCCGGTAAGGGCTGCAATTTTCCCCTCAGCAACAAAATTGCAACAAATAATTATACTTTCTAGAAATATATATTGTAGAGAAAATTTTTCTTTAAATGTAGATTGAAATTTTCAAAAAAATGTATTGTAACAGTTAGAAATTCCCACATATATATATATATATATATATATGGAAACCTTAGCAGCAGAATAACCTACTTACAAAAAAGTGTAGTTGTGATAACGAATTATCAGAATTTATTAAATCAAACGTATGTTAGATGTAAGACTCTGAAAGAGTTGGTCTATATGTGTTATTATTCTAATTTACAGCAACCGCATTCATTAACTGCATATATTAATAGAGAAAGCTGAAGAAACGATCAAGTGCATTCTCTGGCATTGCTACTAGGTCGATATCCAGAGAAGGAACTGAGAAGTGGAAATAACCTGGTCTTGGTAGCCAAGGAAAGAAGTGGCTAGCTTAGGGTTGGTACTTCAGTAAATTGCCACCGGCTACTCATAAAGCAGAGGACACCCATCTCAGCCATTAACTAATCATATAGGCCTAGTCACCAGATAACCATAGCCAAAAAACTGATGGAAACACAAGCTTTTGGTTGCTACTTATAGATTTACAAAAAATAAAGATAATTTTATGTAGGAGAACTTTGCAAGAGGTCCTTTGGTCTTTGGACAATACCTGTAAGCATCAACGCTATTCTCCACATGCATGAATACCTGCTAAGTCAAGCGGTGGGCAGAGTGAACGGGAAGCCTTAATGATACACGCGATTGGGGAGTAAACATCGGTGGCGTTACAAGGGGAAGAGGCGTTGGTAAATACCACAGTAAAAAGTAACTGTAGCCTCAGCCTGTCTGTCTGTCGGCGCAAGCTATTGGCGGTGAATTAGTGGCCGGAGGCGTGCTCGGCCTGGGATTACCATACAATGGGGCAGAGTGTGTGTCGGGGCCGCTCCCCCCAGCCACGGGGTAGGTAATGCTTTTCTTCCCCCCGTCCCATTCACGCTGTAATGGTCGCCGAGGAGCCACAATACCCGGCTCTGCCCACGGGTTGTGCCGGCATCTGCGATTGTCTTGCTCTCCCCGACAAGAAACCCCCGCACACAGGGGTACGCCGAGGGTCTTTCAACCCAACCTTACACAGAAGGATCATTATTATGACGAATGAGCTGGAGGTATGGAAGAGATAAACTAAAGAAAAAAGACCAAAAAGGACTGAAATCAATAACCACAGCAAATAGACATGAACAGCATTATCACTTTGAACAAGTAAACACTCAATTGATTTCAAGTTTTGTTTATTGAATGCTCCTTTCTCATTGCAAGCTTGAATGGAAACACGTGTATTTATTATTGGTGTTTGATGCTACATTATAAATGCCAGTGTTTCTGTCTGTGGTATTAAACAATCAATGAACGACATGTATAGGCGACCAAGAGGGGCGGAAGAATAGGTCTCCAGAAGCAGGTGGACCGACCTTCCTAGTATAGATATATCAATATTGCACTGGGAGTCATGTAAGACCTTAATTAACTACAATTATATATGCAAGCGACTGTGGAATAGCGCAGTTGCCAAACGGAAAACTCAAATAAATAATCAGCTGATCCCCCCCCATGCGAGAGGCAGAACAGCTGTTGTGCGAGGAGAGTCTGGGTTAGAGGCTATTCATTCCGCTCCATTAACTTAAGTAGAGCCTAATTCCCGGGTGGGAACCGCTTCCACGGTACACTAATTCCAACAATCAATACCATTTCCTGCTGATGGGATGAATCATTCGGCCGCGAAGCGAATCAACTCGGTGTGTGTGTTGGTATAAGGATCTCTCGCCCCATCGCTTTCGTCCGACGACTGTTCCCCAAGCTTTCTATAAGCGGAGAAAAAATAATCCATTTCCCAAATCGATCCAAACTTCGCTAACGGAAAGATAAATCACCACACAGATTTCTGGAAAAATGATTACTGTATCAATACGCATGTTAGAAAATTAAATTTTCAAAACTGTTATAAACTTTCACCTGCCTTAACACATTAAGCCCTATGGGTCGCCGTCTCATAGACAAAGGGATTCTTTTGAACATCCCAAGAAGCTTGGAAGGGTACGATTTCAAACCCCATTCATGGCAAGCTTTTATCGGGAAATAAATGCTACTAGCTAGGCAAGTTTTAGAATAGGGTGAATAACTCCCTACAAGATCCTTAATAGTTGCACGGGAGATTAAAATAAAAGTAAACAAAGCAAACACATTATAATTATGCTAGAGAAATTATTCAGGGTTTCGGCCAGGATCAGAAAATAAAATACTTCTAAGTTGTAGAGTATTTATTTTATTATTACCGATGTTTCGACATAACTTGTAAGTCATCATCAGAGCGATAGCAATGTCTGGAGGGATCTCCGAGGGAGGTTTATAGTCACATCTCTGAGCGCAGAGCTAAATACTAAATTCAGAGATTAGAACATAAACCTACCTTTGGAGATTTCTCCAGATATCACTATCGCCCTGATGATGACTTAAAAGTTAAGTAATAAAATAATTACAAAAAAAATTTGGAATATTTTATTTTCTATCCTGGCCGAAACCCTAATTTCGTATTTCATTTTCTGATCCTGGCCGAAACACTGACTAATTTCTCCAGCTAATACTCGAGAGCTATCTTACCTCAACCATGTCTAGGTTAAGATCTTCATTGCGACTACATGCCAAAACGTAAGACGTTTGAGGACAGCCAGATTTAACTAGGGGATAAATGACAAATTGTCCAGGCGATGTGAGACTTCTTTTTCGTTTTTCTTGTTCATACACAATTCACGGGAAGAGGAACTTTTTAAATTTCGATAGAATAAACTATCGTCAGGATAAAGCCCCAATATATTAATTCTTTACAAGTCGATCTTTAATTGTCTTCTTTTAACAATTTCCTCTATACATTTAACGTCAATTAGCCAGTCCTTAAAGGCCTCACGTAATATATTTTTTTTTTTTTTTTTTTAAATTACTGCCACAATGAAGAAGAGTAAAATAAAAGCTGATATCCTAATAAATCCAGGGAGAGAATGAGCGAGGAAGAGGAGGAGGAAGAGGAGATGGTCCGTGGAGAAATGGTCCGGAAGAAGGAGTCGGTTGAGAAGGAAACGAAGTCGAAAAACATTCCGAGCCAATGATTGCATAAATTTCACGGGGCGTTAAAGCGAGGCCGGGCGGCCATGGGGGGATGGTTTTCAGGAACCAACCAAGCACCCTTCTCTTTATCAAACTTCCCTCTAACCTCCTGTGTTATATCAGGGGAAATTGAGTTTTTTTTTTTTCTTCTTGTTTTTACTGACCTTTTCAATGGACGTAAACTGATCTCTTAATATTTTTCACTAAATATAGGACAAACCGCAAACTATAAACTAACTAAATATTAAAGCTGAAAATATTGCGACATGTATACGTGAAATTTGACGGGAATTTAAGTCGCATGATTAAGTTTCTTTAAACTAAATTAGTAAAAAATACTGAATTTGTTTTGAAGTACTTCATGTCCCTCGTTTAATTATATTGTGACGATGAAGAATCTCAGGCTTTCAAGGGTAGAAACATTGTTGATTGTATTCAAGAACTATAATCCGGTATGGAGGAAATAAGAGATATTAAATTAGTAATATTCTTTCTATAATTATAATTCAGGGCCACTACAAAGAAAATTGCACATATTTTTGATTATTGTTTTCATTTTGGGGCTTTAAAGTGGAGTTAAAAAGTTATAATCACAGACTGCCATCCTGTCATAAATAATTATTGCAACAGAATTCTTGTTAATGTTGGAAAATGTTAAAATAAACACATCATAAAAAAAAATTGTATTTTTGTTCCTGTTTCTTCCCTGTATCAGAAATAACTAAAATGTGCAATTGGTATTGGACAGTAAATAGTATACAATAAATGAAAGGGAATAGAATAAAAAAATCTTACTGTCTCAACCGGGACTCGAGCCACGGATTTCCTGCTTGCCGGGCTGGCGTGTTAACCATTTACACCACCGAGACTAGCCAGATAATTTATTAAGTTCCCCGCACTCAACTTGAAGCCTAAACCATCGACAAAAGACGAATACATATTCTTATGCTCGAAGGAGCTTATATTGTCCGCTATTTATTAGACTCTTACTTTTGCTTTAATTTATTTTTATAAATATTGGGTTTGTTGTGGTATTTGATCCCTCATTAATTTTATACTATAAATGCAAAGGAATAGAATTAAAAAAAACACGCCAGCCCGGCAAGCAGGAGATCCGTGGTTCGAGTCCGGTTGAGACAGTAAGATTTTTTTATTATTCCCTTGCATTTATTATATAAACTTAATGTGGGATTAAATACAATATTACATATGCAATATTTATAGTAAATAGTATAGCATAATTTGAATTGAGGAGTAGGGTCCTACATAGTATTTACATAAATATATAAAGAAACAGGTTTTCCACTGTTTAATTGATATGCATAGAGGCTAATTTAAAAAGTAATGTCTTATATATATATATATATATATATATATATATATCCGTTATGAGCCCTAGCGTTACACAAAGAATGACAGCTGAGATAATCCAAGCAATATTTTTTTAACCCTCTTCTTTAGCATTCCACGATGAAGACATTCCCTACAAGTCAGAAAGCTTCTGCAAATAGGAAAAAATAAATCCAAATAATAGTAAAGCAATAGAAGGTATGGTATCTATCTGATGAAGGGTTATCGACAGCGACTTTTGCCAAGCTCATGTTGTACACACACTCTTCATATTTCTATTATTCAGGGAGATTCACACTATAGAATTAAAACAGTGAGATTAAAGCTATGAATTCATTAACGGCGGGAGATTTGTCATCCCCCGGCCCTTGAGGGGGTTGGGCGAGGCGATAAATAATGTAGAAGCAGGAAGGAGGACCCAGCCACATCCCAAACGAAGGGAGCAGGCTCTCGACTATCACTCCCCTTCCCTCCTAGGCATTTTAGCATTTTTATGCCGAGTGCGAGCGGAGGGGAACTGCCGGTCGTTTACGAGGGTCGGTGGTCCCCCAGCTGGCACCCCCCTGCATTTTAAATCCCCCCCCCCCCACCATCGCTGGGCCTGAATACCTGATGGCCGAGAGAGAGGGGGAAGCTACAGACTCAACTGGAATCTATGATGATGGGAAGGCGGCGCCGGACTCGAACGGCTTCTTGTAAGCCACCTCTAGTCCATGGGTGATTTAATTTTGTATTTTCCCCGGCATTCTGGAAAACCTAACAAAGGTTACAGACTGAGGGTACTTATTCGCTGCGGTTCGGATACAAAAGCCGAACAGAACCTTCTGCAAATACTGGGAACCGTTGC
Organism: Oncopeltus fasciatus; assembly: GCA_000696205.2. Classification (NCBI taxonomy): domain Eukaryota; kingdom Metazoa; phylum Arthropoda; class Insecta; order Hemiptera; family Lygaeidae; genus Oncopeltus; species Oncopeltus fasciatus. The sequence goes on from KZ807010.1 coordinate 504,545, forward strand.
TCAGTGAAAAATAAGACTTTATAGGACTTCAGAAAATAAGACAACAAAGGTTGTATCTTATTGAACTTCTTAGAAACCATTCCACGTAAATTATAGCTCTACCGTCCAGGAGATAAGTATATTTATGTACTTCAGTACACGAGAGCGCGTTTATGTAGAGAGAGCGAGAGAGAGAGAGAGAGAGAGAGAGAGAGAGAGAGAGAGAGAGAGAGAGAGAGAGAGTGAGAGAGAGAGGGGGAGAGAGAGAGGGAGGGAGAGAGAGAGTCTAGAATGCATTGAATGACTAAAAGGATGCAGGTAAAAAGATTCCTGAAAGACGAGTTCTCAACTCTTATTTCCTTCACCGCTAATTAAGGATGGTAGACTCGATGGGATGCGAAAGACGCCACCGGAGATTAGAAAGTTGTGGTAGCCGCGGCGGGGGGAGGTTACGCAAGCTCTCCGGGTTATCTCGGCACACTCTCCCACAGGGACCTCTAATCCTTTAGCATCGCTCCACTAACCGAGCTACAGATTTATATCAAGTGTCACCACTTAAGTGCCTTCCTCCTCCTCTGGCAGGATGACGGCGACGACCGGAGGATTTGACTTGCAAATGAGTCCTTTCGGAGAGCTCCCCTCCCCCACCCCCTCTCCATTGGCTACCAAACTCTGTTCACAATACGCCGTCGACACAAACCCACACTTACAACACACACACCAAACTTCACTCTTACTAAAAGCAGTTTTTTTTTCCCCTCGTGTTTCTTTTCCTGATTTTTTTACCATCTTTATGCATGCTTCCCTCATGTACAAGATAAATATTACCTCTTCTTAAATAATTAATATTTATCGTGTATCTTATTAATATTATGTTAATTTTAAACAACTTATAATTTGAAATAATTGTTGCCCACTCTCATTCCTGTCATACTACAAAAATTTAAAAAAAAAAAAATCTTCAACATCAATAGAATAATCAGCATTCGGTATGCAATATGCAAATGTTATCACTAACTTTTTCTATCCTTTGTAAGATCTTGAAGTTCGATATATTTGTAAACAGTGCTCTTTTCGTAAATATTTAATTACTTAATAGTTATAAATATAATATTAAGTAAAAATATTTATGAAATTGTATAGAGAAATATCGGACTTTAGTATTGCATAAAAGGATAGAATAATTATTGACAATGTGTATATATTAAGTTGCTGGAGTCCTGATATTTTAGTAAAATGTTACTTGTTTATTTTTTAAATAATGACTTTAGTTGTAGCATTTAATCCGACGTTAAACTTAATACAATAAATGCATAGAAGTTAGAATAAAAACATCTTACTACCTCAGCCGGGACTAGAACCCGGGTCTCCTGCCTAATGCTGACAACTACATCACCACGATTTAATTACATGTTTTCCTCTCGGTCACTTGAAGTAATGTTTAAGTGTAAATGAAGTTGAGAAAACACCCCAAATAATAAATAAACTGTAAGTAAAGTGAACAGTTTTGAAATTCACTGCTACTCTGATACTAAAAAAAAAAAAAAAATCTATTTCAATGAATTAGGGTGAAAGTGTACAATCATAAGAAATAAAAACTGCTAATTTTATAAATATTATTTTTTGTGGTATTTAATCCCACGTACATTTTAACAATTTTTAGTGCAAGGGAACAGGACTGTCCTGGCTGGGAAAGTTAGATTATTTATTCTGTTCCCTTGCACTAAAATTGTTAAAAACTGATAATCCTCGCTCGGTAAGAATATTTAATTAAAGCTGAGCATTTCGAGACTCAATGTCTCATCCTCAGAGCGCAAGAATCTTTCAGACGAGAGTCTAGTTATGTACATTGCTAGAATCCCTTCTGAAAGATTCCTGGGCTCTGAGGATAAGGCATTGAGTCCCGAAATAGCTCAGCTTAAAGTTTATGTAAAGAAACAAATAGATAGGAACAAGAGAAAACTGATTTCAGTTAGCGGTATACCTAAACGTATCCTATTCTAGAAAACAAAGAACATATCTTAAGAGTTACTTCGCTAGGCAGTGAGGAGGAGGTTAAAGATAATGAAAAGGTGGGAACTATGGAAGAAGGGAACGAGTTATTTTCCAGGTTCCAGCGGTAGTGGATCTGGAGGGGTATGACGGCGGCACAACACGGCACCCAGAGGGGAGTCGAAGGCGTGGGACGTCAAATCAGTTCGGATGTACTATCCTTATTAAAGATATATAGCCGCTGGCTCTCCCCCCCACCAACGGTAATCTGCCCGCTGGAGAGAAGGATTCCTCTAATGGCCGTCAGAATTCGTGAGCGAGCTCTTACTAATGTACCTCCTCCCCCCGCCTCACCTTCAATTATCCCCCCCGCATCCCCCCTGCTCAGCTGAGAAATGATAATGACCCATATTTTTCATCATGCCGGCGGCGGCGGCGGACTCTCGTGTCATTACCATCTGTGTTGCACCGCCCTCCAGAGAGTATCATTTAGCCCGGCTTAGCCCGATTAGGGGCCTCATTTTCTTCCCTCCTCCCCTTTCCACTAACCCCTGCCGGAATGACTGTCTTAACTGTTTGACTCTTATTTTTCTTTTCTTTTTTTTAAAAAGCACACCGTTCAAGAAATCTAGAAAAAAACTCACAAAATAATCATCTTTAAGGGAAATGGTTCCTATCACAGACTAACACTCCTTATGTCAAATCCGTTCGCAGGATAACTACAACAGTAACTAGTAATCCTTTTTTTATTTTTATAAAGCCCTCTTTAAAGGTCGCCCTTACCTCCAGCGCACGCCAAATAATTTTCCCAACAACCCAGTGAGGATATAACTCATTTATTTCATATGTCCAATTATCTCTTCTCTGAGGAGTGTGACAAGAGTCCCCTATTTTGTGCCATTCCCCTTTAGCCATTAGAAACGAAAAGACAAATGATGTGTCTGAACGAGACACTACCATTCCTCATTCGGTGAAGTGACGTAGGAAAATATTTTAAAAATTATTATTCTAATTATTTTTACTAAACCAATACGCAGTACGCACATAATTACTAAAAAAGAGAAGAGAATACTGATAATAATAGCAAACCAAAATGAGACTGATATGACCCCAATAGAACATGTTGAAGTACCATATTTCATATTGTTACTTTCATAAAGATATGCTTCATGATTTATTAGTAAATAGCTCAATACATACATTATGTAAGGCACTCCGCCTAGGGATGGACTGTTAAACTTTCTTAAAAATGCAGGTATAGGCTGGAAAATCTAAATTAAAGAATGAGATATTATTTATTATTTTAGATAATAATAATTTATTTATTATAATTTATTAAATATATAATAATAATATTTAAATAAAAAAAAAAAAATCCATTAATTTAGGTTGTTATAGTGGTCGGAATAATCCTGATTCCTGTCTTTTATTAACTAATTTATAGTAAACATATTAAAGGGTATTTATAGGGCGTAATAACCTAGAAGTTGATTGCCCTCTAATGATCTACTACTACTACCATACATTAGATAAATCAGTGAGTTAAGAAATAGGTTAACCAAGAAAAATAGGTTACATAATTTGGGGAAAAGTAGATTGTTCCCTAGGGAATGGAGGGAGGTCTATGACTATTCATGTAGGAGACACCACTTTGCTTTAGCATTTAGCACAGAAAGGCGCCCTCGTTTAGCTAAACACTCAGAAATGGAGCGGACTTCCTTTCTTTCCACAACTATTTCATGTGCACACGCCAGAAACATCTCTCTCCAGAGAGCGCCTTCAGGTTTTCAACACAGTGCAATGAAATGCTACAACAGTGGTCGTTATACAGGCTGAAAGATTCCCAATATACAGCATATAAAACATATATGACACCTATGAATGATATATTTATTTTGAAGGTCAGAATTTCGGTCTTGGTAGTGGTTAACCGAATTCCTGATAATCATCTCTTCGTTAAATTTATTTCCTTTCGAATTACAATTTCCTTAGGCGGTGTACTTTATCACATGTGATTTCAGGAACAGGTACTTCCAGTAGGAGGGGAGATATTTGAAAAAAATCAGGAAGCAATGGGAGAAAGGATAATATCCAAGGGGGAAAGAAGAGATCTGACGAGACGGGAAATGTTCTTTTACAAGATAGACATCGCGAGCCAGCTTGTAATACACTCATTAGGTGGGTTTGGAATACACCCAGATATTCCCTGAGAGAAGGGGTAGGGGGAGACATTTCCGAGTTAACGAGCGCACAAACTGGGTGCTGCAAGAGCTCATTTTCAGCGGGCATTAGCTCTAATTGCATCGGATTGCCTTAAGAACGCCATGTGGAAACCCGGCGAGATCCGAACCAGACCCAGCTTCTTAACGGCCACCGGTCGCCAATACAAATCATCCCTAATTTCACTCAAGCTGCAAAGCCAGAGGTAATTACTCCAAAGACAAAAATAATCTCAAGATCATTCCTCGTATAAAAATTTGTAACATGCGTCAAGCATGGGCTGTATTCCACATGTTCCATTGACCAAGACTAGAGATGTGAATGTCAAATTTGATTTGCGTCAAATTAGTTCATTAAGATGGGCAATGACGGAGGAAAAGCAAATTTCGCAGAAGCTACCTGGCGTATCTTGGGTGGGGATGGGGCCACGGTCAACTCTACAGGTATAACCTTAAATATCTTGCTTATAATGGAGTTTTAGAAAAAAATGTTCATTCATTCAAACGAAAAAAAAATGTTAAAGTACATATATAAATGGCAAGCAAAAAAAGTGCATTTTAGACCTGATATGTATTTTTTTTTTTCATAATACAAATATAAAGAAACTATTTACAAAAGGAGAGTTTGTTGACCGTAGATATTATTCTAAGATAATTTTAGTTGGGGTTCGGTCAAGGTAGCAAGACCCTACCTTGACCGAACCCCAACTAAAATCATCTTATAAAATATTTACGATTATTCAATTTCGTATTTTTCTAAACCCCTTCTATTTCATCCCATTTAACATGAAAGTGAATTCATTTAAAGGTTTGAAAGGCAAGCCTGAATATCGGATGTTATTTGTACACTTTACAAGGAGAGGGTCTGTCCAACTTTTGAGTTACTACCTTAAATTTCTTCCTCAAAATGAGTTTTATAATTAAACATATTTCAGAATATTAATCAAATAACAATTAAATTATACTATTATTACGGTCCATCAATACTTTAGTAATTCTTGTACTACTTATGATGTTACAATCTTACAATTTGTACTGCCCCTAAATCCCTCTCCTTCTTGATCGATTTTAGCTATTAACATCAGAACGAAGTGATCTACAAGCTTAAAAAATATATTTTAAAACAAGTTACATTATTGAACTGTTTTCTTATTGTAGCTAAACAGTTAAAATAAATATATAAAGTATAAAGACTTTCTAATGGGTGGAGGGAATATGGTGAAGACCTACCTATGAGCACAGTAACCAATAGGCAGTCCATTTAATACATGGTTGTCTATAGGGAAGTTCATTTTTCTTCCAAATTGAATGGTAAGGTAGGTATTTGTTTGAGCCATTAGGAAGGGCCAATGGTTAGGAGGTTGGAGCCGGCCTATTACACCCCATGAAGGGAAGTGTTAAAGGAGGGCCGAAGAAGGGGCAAACAAAGAGTAGAAGTAAGCTGGTTGCCACCCTAATAGCCGGAAGAGGGGTACCCAAAAAGAGAAAAAGGGGGGTCTCGGAACGGTAATGCTCCTTCCAGAAGAACCATCAAAAGGCATCGTGGTCCGGGTCTCCCTCATCCGTCCTCGTTCCTTTTTTTTTTCTCTCTCTCTCTTCCTCCCTCACTTTTACGGCATGCTCCACCCTCTTTGGGGGAGTGCTCGGAGGAAATGAAACGTGAAAACATCAAGCGGTCGACAAAAGAGCGGTTGGGAGGGGGTGTTTCTCCCCCTTCCACCCTCTCGAGTATGTTGGCCCGTTGATTCTTCCGCTCGGCGGGGCAATGGTAGGGTACGGCCCTCCGAGGAGTACCGAGGAATCCCGCACTCTCACGGCCTTTAGAAGCCATAACAACACACTCGGCGCCAACATATCTAGAGAAGAAATAGTAACTCCAGCTCCGGCCAAACAATTCTTTTTCAACACTCAATACTTCATAAGGTTCAACTATTTTAAATTAAGAAATTAATAAACTGGTCATGCGAAACAGCATTTTTCCAAACATAGTAACAACATTAAATTTTAATTAAGAAATATTATATAAAATATTTGTTTAAAATTCACAGAACCAACCTCAATCAATTATTTTTTCCAATATGTTCCATGATAATGACAATACCATCATACCTTAGAAAATTGTAAAATATTGTTCAGAATTTTCTGTCTTTAAATCATTCAATATTACAATAAGATGATTTGAGTTGGTGTTCGGTCGAGGTAGATCCAAAAAAACACAAATTAAAAAAATGTATTTTTTTAATGAAGGATTATCTGCCAACGTTTCGGCTTACATTGTAAGCCATCTTCAGGGCTATCATGAAGATGAGAGAGGACGTCCTGTCCCTAAGTTCACATTTCCATGACTGAATTCAATATTACAGTTCCTGCATCTGAGAATTACCCTTTCTGTAATATCATTATCAATAAAAAGGAAAACCCCATATTATGGGATATTTAATAGAAAAAACCATGAGTGTTTTGATTAGATTTTCGATAGTTAGTAATAGATTAAATGAATCTTAATTTAGTTTATATAAAATATAATACTGAAATTAATAGTTACCTATTCATAGGAGTATTTTATGAACTATCATACCTTCTATTATCCGTCTTCATTGGTTTCTGCAAACCATCGCTCGCCAACAGGCCAACAGAAGGTGGTTTGCAGAAACCAATGAAGACGGATAATAGAAGGTATGATAGTTCTATATTCATTGGTGGTGGAAATAACCTTTTAGAGTATTTTATGAAAGCTATTGGGCCAATGGTCCTTTCCTAGGTGCTTCTCAACAAAAAACCGTCCAGATACAGAGTGAAGGGTCAGGTTATAAACAGCAAGGCTGACAGATCTTAGGTATTGAAAGAATAGAAGCTCTTAATAAAAAAAAAAATTTTTTAAGAAAGATGAGGACATAATTGTGTTCTGTGTAAGAGGTAAATACAGGTGTTTTTAGCGTTTGTGGAAGCCTGAATGCAGAGGACAACTCTGAGCACATGGAGGGCACCCCATTGTGGAACAGGGGCCAGATGTTCCCAGACACGGCTGTCTCTAGAAGAGCAGGTAGAAAGGCAGAGCCGAAAAACCTCCTTTACAAATCAACATTCTTCAAAATAAGGTATTAACTTCTGCTTCCCTCAACTCAAGGAAAGATATAACTCACCAGGAATATCTGGTATCGCAGGGCATATAGAATGCCTGCTAGTCAACAATAAAATTAATTCTTTACTCTGGAGTTGGTTTACATCGTACCTTAAGCGCAGGGATTGGTGGCTAATACGGTCTAGAATTTTGAAGAAATAAAACTTATCTGTAAACCAAATCATTTTTATTTAGCTTACGGTCTAAATTACAGGCCTTCTTCAGGGCAGTAAGGTGATCAGGAAATAACTTCTCTTCTGAGGTAATTGTTTCTTTACTTAACTCAATCCAAGAACAAACTCAGGTTTTTGAAGATGTGGACGAAAAATAAATAAACGATTAAATGCAAGGGAATAGAATAAAAAAATCTAACTGTCTCAGTCAGGGCTGGAACCTGGAGCTCCTGCTATTCGGGCAAGCGCGTTAACCATTTACGCCGCCGAGACAAACCAGATAAGTTATTAAATTCCCAGCACTAGTGTCGCAAGTCTAACCTCCAAGAAAGACGAATACATCGTCTTATGCCTTGGCTGGGAGAGTTAGATTATTATTCTATTCTCTTGCATTTAATCGTTTAAAATTTGCGTGGGATAAAATACGACAATAAAATAATAAATAAAGGTGAACACTACTCAAATACTCACAAGAATACAGATTGATCAATCAACGGTCAATATAAGAAATATAGTCATTTTATACAGATCCAATATAAGTATAATAAAAAAATTTAAATATCATTTCAAATTTTAAAAGTTCTGTCTTTATTATTGAACATGGAAATTGTTCAGCAGCTATGGGTACAAATCCCCGCCCTAGTTTCCTAGCTTTTAGTTTGTTCTGAACGATAAATGTTTAGAATGGGGTGGAAAAATGTAGATAGCCCCTCCCTCCATGAACCTAAGAGGTTAAAAGAGAGGCTAATACTCATTAAAAAAAAAAAAATATATATATANAGATATTATTCTAAGATGATTTTAGTTGGGGTTCGGTCGAGGTAGATCCAAAAAAACACAAATTAAAAAAATGTATTTTTTTAATGAAGGATTATCTGCCAACGTTTCGGCTTACATTGTAAGCCATCTTCAGGGCTATCATGGAGGCGAGAGGGATCCATCGTGTCACCTGGATCATATATTCATGACTATATATAATTTAAACACATTAAGAGGTACTAGTATAATTCTGTAAAGCATTCACATCTTTCTTTAATGTAAGGTTATTGAATAACAATAGCAGTAATTAGGTTGAATTCATATCTTGAAGTAATGAGTAGTATAGTTCCCACCAGAGAACTATGCACTAATCTTTGAGAGAATGACGAAACGCCCAGGCGAACGGAAAATGCAGAACAACAGGGACAATTTTAATTTCTCCTTTTCGAGGGACGTGAAATTCCCCTAGAGTCTAGAATGAGATGGAAGCAGGTGAAGGTGGGTGGGGGATTGATTGTAGAGGCTGGAGGGGGTGTCTGCTTGTATACCCGGGAAGCAGACCTGAAGCCCCCTGTTTGAACACATCGTCCGCCATTTGCCCCCCCCCCCTCCCAACCTTTGGCCTATGTAAATTTGTACATTACTCAGCTTACCCTTTTCTTCCTCCCATGGATGCGAGGGCCAACACCTCCCGTCATACTGCAGCCGGCTAAAATAGATTTCAAGGGTCGGACACTCAAGTTTACAGTGGTTCACAGAAAAGGGAAGGTGGGATATACATTCATTTAAATGAGAAATTTTGAATCTAACTATGGTGTGTACCTGAGAAGAAATCCGACTTTAATTTCATTTAAATAGAGTAATTTCTAAGGAAAATAAAATATTACTGACCATTAGCTCCTCAGATATAGTATCCATACTAAGAATTGTGTTCCAGAGACCCAGAAACTCATTCAAAGGTAATACTAAGAGTCAAATAAGAATATCAACTGTCTTTTCTGCGAAAAGTATTTTACAATACATTGTTCGGCACTTTGAAGGTCATCATCTGAAACACTAGCAAGGACAGATGGCTACCTACACGTGATTGGGACTTCCACTAAAAATGTTAATTGGAATTTTTCATGATTAGCATGCCGCACTTCTGATAAAATAAAAAAAGAAGATAGGAGAATGAGATCAGCCGAAAGGCGATGAATATTAATTATAAGGATATGATATGGTGAGAGTGTCTAATCGGCTGTGGGGGTCGGTGGGCCAGGAAGAATTCCCAATGTCGGGGAGGTGAGTGAACCCAGACTGGATGCCGACTGAGAGGTCGTCCGTGACGGGCGGATGGCTGGAGAGTTTGCAGGCAGAACTAAATGTACAATACGAGGGTGCAAAATAAGTGGGAGGAGATAGCGAGGGTTAATGGGTCAGACACGGACGGACAGGCCAATCTCAAACAGGACTCTACAACTGTGGACAGCGAAAATATCAACTCGAGCATGCGCGCTAGAGCATCAATGAGATAATGTGCATTAACAACAGAGATGGAATATCGCAACTAAAATGACGTTAACGGAGAACTATGTTCCTACTTCCTTGAATAGATTATGATTAGGCGATAACACCCGGGACTAAGAGAATTAAATACATAATGAAGACAACAGCTTAGAGCATCCGGGAACTGTCTTTTCCTGAGTCATCTTCAACAGCTTCAAGTGTCGTGGGCAAAACAAAATAAAATTCTTTAAATCCTCTTCACCAACTTGAGTTGAGCAATTTAAAACTGAGAATATTGAGTGGTCTGGTTTTGATTTCAATCCTCTCAAAATTTTAAGATAAGAGTATTCTCGTTTATACACTATGCACTTGTTCCTTACCCTCAAGCAAAGTGATAAATATCATTCTAAAATTATTCTTACATTATATTTATTATCAATGAAACCTATATACCCATTTGCTGATTTAAAATAAATGTTTACACATAAAGAAGAAGTTCTTAGATGATTTTTGTTGGGGTTCGGTCAAGGTAGATTCAAAAAACACAAATTTAAAAAATGCATTTTTTAATAAAGGATTATCAGCCAACGTTTCGGCTTACATTGCAAGCCATCTTCAGGGCTATCATGAAGATGAGAGAGGACGTCTTGTCGCTAAGTTCACATTTCCAAAAAGAAGATAGGTTTAGAAATATTTTGAACTATAAATTTTCACAACAAGCATGTCCAAACGCAGTGAACCGTTCCATGCATTACTATGCCAAAGTACAAACAAAAATAATGACTCTGGTCACTATGTCCGTAGTAATGTGTCCTAATGGCGGCTGGGATTAACCTCAAAGTGACTGACTGGTGCCTGGAAAAAAAAAGGTTTCCCAAGAGCGACGTGGCGCAATCATTGAGACACCGATGATATAACCAATGTATCTGGTGATGATGATGGCGGCGTTATCGGATACCGAGGAAAGCTGACCGGGCTGACCGCGAAACCGAGCCGAGACGCGGCCGTATAATGGCTAAGTGATTTGGCCCGCACTCGAGAGGGGATGGGAAAAAGCGAGTCGCGGTGAGATGGAAAACCGCACGAAGCCTTCTTCGACACCTCGGGATCCCGGTGCGCGATGTGGAGGGAATTCCACGCGGTGGAAACGAACCCCGGCAGGTGTGCCGGCTAAGGTGCTTACAAGCGTCACTGTGACCGCTACCCTACAACAGAATCCAACGAACACTACATTTCCGATGACAGCATAAGCTCACATTCTCCAAGCGGGAAGTGAGTAAACTGAACATATTCAAGAGACGTCATGCAGGAAGATAATGGAATTTTATACTTCCCTTTCAGACATAAAAGAAAAAGATAAAATAAGTTCAACTTTATTAGGTGAAGGATCCAAAAAGGGGATTGAATTAGTTAAGAGGCAAATGGATTCTGTTTCGTGAGGACTTTCTACGTAATCAGAGACTTATCATGCCAGGCTAGGGTCGTGGGTAATGCACGTCACTAATTAGGGGGAACACGTCTTAATACGCACACATGTCGTGACTTTCTCTCTCTCCGAGGCGAATGCCGTCCAGGACATCCCACGCTAACAACACACACACAACAAGGAATAAAATCAACAGTGTTAAAGACCGTACTCAACAGGGAAGGAAAAGGAATTCCTGGTAGTTCCATGCCCACCGATTAACTTTGTTTTTCTCAGTAGATTTTTTTTTGGGGGGTTCAATCAAGGTATAGCCAAAAAATACAATTAAAAAAAACGGGTATTTTTTAATATATCTTCGGATTACATTGCAAGCCATTTTCAGGGCTATCATGGAGGCGAGAGGGATCCATCGTGTCACCTGGATCATATATTCATGACTGCGTTTTCATGTCGTTTGTTTTACTCAGTTACTAAAAAAGTTCAACAACAAATATTGAGTGATAAAAAAATTACTATTTATTTGAATAATCTGATGCCTTAACTCTCTGAAATAAGCAAAATCCAAATGAGAACTAGTTATTGCTTTGAGATTACTGTGCAAATATTGGATTGTATAATAAAAACCCACCGGAAATAAAATGGTCAGGGAGTACAAACTGTCTGAAGGAGTAGCTAGTCTCAATTTCAAAAAGCCGATTGTTTTTGAGACAGAAATATGTCAAACTCCTTAGAGCAAGGGCGCTTGGGGACAAGTGCAAGGCTGTAAGGTCCCATTGATTCCCAGTGACAGTGGGAAGATGAGGAAGCGTGACGGCTACACTCGAGTGTGGGACTCGGTCAGCGCACAAATGACCTACAAGGCAATTTTAAGGGGGAGGGGCGGATGTGTGAGGAGACGCACGGCCCGGTCCCGCGGGTATTCACACGCCAATTTATATATGAGGGCGGCGGCAGCTGTTGAAATAAATAGACGGAGATGTGCAATCAGAGTGCCCTGATTGGCCAGATGGGGGGCTGAATACAGATAGTCCCTCGGCCGACGGCAAATACCATCTCCGGCCAACAGCTGCCAAAATGCCACGTTGCTTTGTCACACTGCACAGGGCAAAAGTGAGATTTATTTATATTAACACTCGCAACTATTTCGGGGATGTCCAGAAATAGAAACTTTATCACCTAACTCATCCTATATTTATAGACGTTGACTTCTGAAATCCGATAGACCAACGCTAGTTTAATAAGTACGGGAACAGGGCTACGCTTAGAAGTAACAAAGTAAATATAAATAACGGGAAATGTATCGCCACGTGGCATGGCACTCACGCTCATTCGTAGCTCCCTCAGTTGACTACATTCCTTCATTTGAACTGCCTCATTAACTGAAATAATAGAACTCTTATGTAGAACAAATGGAGGGTTTTCGACCGTAGAGATTATTAGTAGAGGTATTATTTGATGAGGTTCGGTAATTTTTTTCAGGTGTTGGTAATGAATTTGATTTGAGGATTTTTATTGATTAATGTCTTATGTAATAGGATAAGTTTATTGAGAAGCTTACTGAGTGACGGGTATTTGGTTTTGAAATAACGAAAGAAACCATCAACCTTCAATGGTGAGTTGGTGTACTCCTGGCTAGTGGTATTGACTGCAAAGAGAAGATCTTCTTGTATAGAACATATAACTGTGAGGATCTCCATATCTCCGTTTATCTAGACTGTGTGTCTGCTTGAAGTAAATTATGAGATAGATACTTCTGCCGATGCAGATGGAAGTGAGAAGGTTGAGAGAGAGAGAGAGAGAGAGAGGAGAGAGAGAGAGAGAGANGAGAGAGAGAGAGAGGGAGAGAGAAAGAGAGAGAGAGAGAGAGAGAGAGAGAGAGAGAGAGAGAGAGAGAGAGGAGAGAGAGAGGGGGGGAGTGAGGGAGGGAGAGAGAGAGAGAGAGAGAAAGGCGATACAAACAGAGACTCAAATAGATTCGAGAGAGCGATGAACTCCCGGTAAATGTGCAAGAGAGACAGGCTGAGGTCAGGCGCGGCAAATATTTGCGGGGGGATAGCCGAGATAACGAACGCCGGGTTTGGCTCTCCCAGGCGCAGCAAGTCTCTGTCTCGAGGAAGAGATGGCACGCAAGAGTCGCAGGCCTAAAACAACAACGAGGATTCACTAGCATGGGCTCACTCACATCACTCATTTCATACTTTTGCCAAAGAGGAACCAATACAGTTATATAGTAAGTAATCTTTTTTAAGTTTAAATTAAATTAACTATACTCGAGGGAATCGAAATAAAAATAATTGAAACAAACATTTCAACACCAAATATACTAGATCAAATACATACCAAATTAATGAACATAAAGCGCCTTAATGTGTACAACACACATATTTTTTTAAAGCGTTTTATTTTCATTAACTTATTCAAAGTTTAAAATGTTCCCTTTACAACCAACCCAAGAAAAAAAATTATTTTAAATAATAATAAAACTGTTGAGGTATATCATCTTTTCGCTTCGTTCAAGAAATCTTCTGAAATAAAAATAGAGTTATAAATCCCTTTCTCAAATTAGTAAATAGGAAAAACAGAATCATAACAACAACATAATGAGTACAGGTACTTTTGAGAAGCTTTCCTTCCCAAATTAAGTTCATGATAGACATTATTTAATTCTATAAATAATAATTATAAATAATGAAAAACAAAGTAGGAATTTGCGAAATATGTGTGATCCAACAAAACATTTAAACAAAAACCATTATAGAAGAAGGGAAAAATGAAACGGATAAAAGCCGAGGAAATCTAAGGTTACAAATAGCATAACTAATTTATCTAAAGTTTCAGGAAATTAATTTCATTTTTCATGGTCATAAATTATACAAAAGAAAAATTTAAGTATTAAGCGGCATTATAAAAATTCATATATGCCAGTAATAAAATCTATTACTAACAACACCAAAAATTTATAAAATAATATTTTGAATGAAGAGAAGACAAATGAATCTTTCTTTTACAATGGTTCATATTGGAATTAAAACGTCCACATTAATATTAAAACTTTAATAACATTAAATAAATTAGAAATAAATACAAAAGAGAAGGAAACTGTAATCAATTTTGATAGAGATGGAGAAGTTGGAAGTGACATACTTGAGTGGTAGGGGCGTCCTGGCCAGCTACCAAAAATCTCTCACGGCTCCCAACGAAATATTTGGCAACTATCAACAGTTTGTTTTTAGTTGGCTTTAATACCCTTGGTAATTGGCTGCCTTTTGGGCTGGCTGTGTAGAAATCCCTGCGTAATTATCTATCTCAATTGCAAAATATGTGCTATAATAATAGACATGCATATATGTACTGTTACTGAGCGACTTTAATCGGTAGGCGAGGGGGAGATATAGAGATAGGCCGAGAATCTGAGAGGGAGTTCTGTCTAAAGGTAACATTTTGACTTTCAACAACCAATACCCCCAAATTGAGCTAAATTCACGAAATAATAAAAAACAGTGAAACAATGCCCTTCTTGTTCATTATTTACAACAAAAGGAAACTAATTATGCTTCAATGGTTTAAATTTATTTTATTTGCTGCTTTTAAAATATTTCTAGTGTTGTATACAATACACGGACATTTATTTAGAGTTATATTCTTACAAAGAAAAATACTATCAATAGGATATATAAATCTGCAGAATACCACCTACAATAATATAATAAAATGCCACAAACTGAATAGCACTAAATTATTTCATTAAAACTGTTGTGTTTCTTATGTTACACATATCTTTGCACTTAATGAACAAGATTTCTATAAATAAAATAGGTAATAGATGTTTATATTCAAAATTAATCAATTACAAATTGAAAAATGTATGATTTTAAGTACTGATCAGAAAATTATCAAAAATTAGATATTCCTATGTCGTTATAAGATTCATTATTTGTAATTGAAGTCTGGTATAGTTAACTTGACTAGTGAAGCCATGGTCAATACACAAAATACAGAATTAGTAATTTCCTTTATTGTTGATTGTGATCTCACACTGATTCCTTGTGTTCTTCTGAGCACAGCCCAACTTTCATGTGGTAACATTCTTCATGAAGTAATCAAAAAATATAAATAAAACAAATAACTAAATAAGGCTGTTAGAACGATGTGCTGCCCACGCACCTTCTCTAGTGTAGAGTTAGTCAAGAATAAACAAACTCTTAACATATGCTCCCCCTCCCCCCCCCCCCCGGACCTCTGAGGCTCAACGATCTGCTCCAGTACTACTTTTTTTTCTTTTAAAAATAATAATAAACGAGGAAAAATAAAACATTTCTACAGGATACGTAAAGAAGATTTATTGGGATGGGAGAATTAGAGTAAGAAAACAAATGACACACACATAAAGCCCACCGAAATCTGACAAAACACTCTCGTTAAGAAGAAGGAGGAAAAACAAAAGAAGCTCAGTGGAGGGTTTGTAGTAATATTTCCCCCCCCCCCCACCCAGTTAAATAATGTACAATCTGTAGAATTGAGTAGTATTGGCTCTCCCTAGGCTAGGAGTAATGATCCAATTAAGAGCGGACTGAGTTCCACACGTAGAATTATGTTAATTCCATGGCGTCCGGGGGGTCGGGTGGTGGGGGGGACGAAACAGCACCCCACAGTAATAGGCGGCTCTGAAAACTATGTTTATCATTCAGAGGGCGGAGGAAGGCCAGACGGTTCATTTAAATTCTTATCCCATAAGAGACAAGTTTTGTTTTCTTAACTAGAGAAAAAGGAGCTAATTTATAAAAAAAAAAAAAAAAAGAAAAAGCTCAGTTTGAGAAGGATATTCCTAGTGACAAATTATGTTGGTCCCGTTAAGGGTTGCGGATAGAGACAAGGGGTGTACTAATTGACAGAATGAAAGGTGACTTGGAAATAGAGTGGTTAGTTGCGTAAGGACTGCCACATCAGCTGCTCGCACAACTGCATCGAGCGGTGGGCTGGAATGCCACCCCAAGACAACGAGCTGGCATTGTACAAGAACGAGTTTGTGTTTGTGTGTATGCACAAGGGGTGTCCCCAAAACAGGCGGCCAGAGAGTTCAGGGGGGACGAGAGAGGGAAGGATTCCTCCATTAGAGTAACTAAACAAATCATTATGAAGAGAGGATTATAAGGAATTAGCCAACGTTTCGACCTCACTTTCAGGCCTTCATTTGGGCAAGAGAGAGAGACTCATGCTCAAACAGTATCTACATCATGACTCCAGTCATCATTATCATAACTGATAATCATCTTAATTATCATAATCCTCTCTTCTTAATACATTTACCTCCAAATTACCAAAATTTATTTTCAATAATATAACTTATTAGGGATAAACGAAAACACAAATAATAATCAAAAGAAAATTCAATTTATGTAAAACAATTTCAAACTTATTTTATTAAAATACTTTGTTATGAATCCTTCTCTAAGGAATTTAAAGGATAGAAAGACAATTATTGAAACTTATTTAAATCCAGGAATTTCCATTATGATTTTATCTCTTTTATTATTTTTCGAAATTTTGCGGAATTTGCTTATGTAAAAGGATTTTTTTTTCTTTTAGATTATTGATTCCTTATCTTTATTGGTAGGTAAAGTTTTTCATTATTTTTTGTAAAGGGAAGGGGAGGGGGTGACTCCTTGTATTGTTGCAATGTAATAATAGTGCATTTACTTAACTTTATTTGTTTCTTTAATTGAAAATGAAGCCTTTACACAATAAATGTTTTCCAATATAATTTAAAATTATCATTTATAAAAAAAAAAATTATA
>KZ807010.1:531075-546711 GCA_000696205.2 Oncopeltus fasciatus
TACTCTTGATATCACATTATATTATAATTCTCTATTATACTAATTTCAAATATTACTGTATTCTCATGACATTGTATTTCTACAGCCCTGAAGATGGCTTACAATGTAAGCCGAAACGTTGGCAGATAATCCTTCATTAAAAAAATAAATTTTTTTTTTTAATTTGTGTTTTTTTGGATCTACCTCGACCGAACCCCAACTAAAATCATCTTAGAATAATATCTACGGTCAACAAACTCTCCTTTTGAAAATAGAACATAGTCGTTAAAAAATGACATTTTACACCTACAATATATTCTATAACTTTTTTTCGTAAGTTAAAATGAAAATATTACTATTAAAAAAAGTGTATTTAAAAAAAAAAAAAAATTATCTGCCGGCGTTTCGGCTCACATTGCATGTTATCTTCAGGGCTATAATGAAAATGAGAGAGGACGTCCTGTTCCTAAGTTCACATTTCCATGACTGAAATTCAATGACTTACAATGTAAGCCGAATAGTTTGGCAGATGATTTTTTTTAAATACACTTTTTTTTTTTTTTTTAATTTGTATTTATTTGGATCTACCTTGACCAAACCCCAACAAAAATCATCTAATATTAATACCTAAAGTAAAAAAAAAAAAAACACTCAAATTGAAAATGTTACTATTTTAACCAAGAAATATGGGGGGGGGACAGAATATAAAAATCTCACTAACTCAGCTCACTAACCGAAGCAGGCTGGATAATCTCCCCAACTCCCTGCACTTGTGGTAGGATGAGTTGGGAAGATTATCCAGCCTGCTTCGGTGGTGAAGTGGCCAGCATACTTACCCGGAGAGCAGGAGACCCGGGTTCGAGTCCGCCTAAGGTAGTAAGATTTTTTTATTCTATTGTCTTACATTTTTTGTAGTCTTCTTACTTCACTTCACACCATAGCAAGTCATGTTTATGGAGCTCACTCCTTGGTTGGTCAACAACTCCCATTCCCTATACCCCTTGTCAGCATGATCCCATCTCAGCAATTGTCATACTTTTCAAGAAGCAATGAGGAGTAAGCCTCTGTTCATTAAGATAACTCACACACATACAGTTCACTTTATAATTGCACCAATATTACAATGAGGTTACAATAAATTTTAATGAAAAAAAAAAAAAAAAAAAAGGACTTCCCGACAACCCCTTAAATCTTCCCATCAATGTATTGGTTACGCGTTAGCCAAGGATAGTGAAGGATGTCATACCTTTCTAAAAATATGAAGTGCACTGAGTTGAGTGCACTAATAATTTGTGTGAGACTCGGCTATTTTTTATTAAGAGTCTCCCAAGAACTCGCAACAGAGTATGTATAATTATTTCTTCAAACACTTAATGAATAAGTTACATTACATATTTATTTAAGTATTTGTAAAAGATAACATTTCACTGTATCAGCTTTGAACTCTGCCCCTGGCATGTTTCAGAATTTATTGAACAATTTAAAGTAATTCAAAATGATAATACACTCATATTTATAACAATTTTTAGTGCAAGGGAAAATAATAAAAAATCTAACTGTCCCAGCCAGGACCCGAACCTGCTGTACGGGCCGGTGCATTTACCATTTATGCTACCGAGACAAGTCTGATAAGTTATTAAATTCCCCGCCACTAGTGTCGAGACTCTAACCTTCGAGGCAGACGAATATATCGTCTTATGCTGGGAGGAGCTGACATTGTCAAGATGTTTTAATGACTTTTGTTATTTACTTTTTTAAATAACACAAATAATAATAATGTATTATGAGTTTATATTTTGGTATCCTTCTAAACTCTCTCCCCCTCTCCCTCGACCAATTTCAGCTATTAACTCATCCGATGGTTCTCAAAAAGAAGCATAAATACCGAATTTGGTTTTATTATTTTAAAAATAATGGATGGTAGAGCATCTACAGATATATATGTAAATACTTAGCTTCTAATGTAGGAACAGTGAAGATATGTCATAATTTATTTTTGACTTAAGAATTGAAGTTTAGATGAAGGTATCAACATGAATTGCATGATTTCCCTATGGTCAATCTGATACTGTAAGGAATACTTTCCGATGAATCTCCAATTGATATTGATATGAGGCAAAGAAGACCTGATTTTAATTATTTTATTTTATTGCTAAATACTTGAAGATTNTTAATCATCGCATCAAAATTGTCAAAAAAATTGTTTTTGTGTATTTTCAGCCCTGAAGAAGAGAAGAAATATATAAACTAAAAGATTATTTTCACTACCAATGAATATAGAACTCTCATACCTTCTATTCTCCGTCTTCATTGGTTTCTGCAAACCATCTTCTGTTGTCGAGCTCTTTCGGACATTGAATACAGACAGTGACAGTGAACACATGTATTCGGCCAGAAGATGGACAATGTCCGAAAGCTCTCGCCAACGGGAGATGGTTTGCAGAAACCAATGAAGACGGAGAATAGAAGGTATGAGAGAAGAAATATATGTTTATTCTTGAAATATTGGCCTAGGATCTAAAGTAATTGTGCAAAATTATCTGACCCCTTTAGAAGTACAAACGTAGTCTGATAAGCAGGTGGATAACTCTGACGTCATATATTTCCATATAAATCCCTTATCTGCGTACTATAGAGAGAATGTGTTCTGAACGAAGCCGGCTACAGATCTCGAACTCCACGTCTTCGCGATGCCTCGATCGCCCCCGAGTTGACTCGAACTCATTCATGGATTCACTTATTTCGTTGTTCCCTCCGGGATTTCCCGTACGACCGTCGGACAACCCCTGCCTGATGGGCGCCGGGAGTAATTCACAGAGGATCGCCTCGCCATCAGAGATGGAGAGGGGTCAGGCAAGTCCTTGGCTTGTCGGCGAATCGGAAGTAATGGAGCTTTGATATTTCTCTCCATTTGTTCAGCTCCGGCTGGTTCCCTACGAGATTCTAGAAGGAACGAAAGATGGTTTTAAACAATTAATGAGAGGAAATATAATAAAAAAATCTATCTGTCCCAGCCAGGAATCGAACCTGGATCTCCTGCTACCCGGGCCGGCGTGTTAAGCCATTACGCTACCAGGACTAGCTAGATAGTTAGGCTCTCGCTAGTGTAGAGGGAATTTAATGAGATATCTAGCTCGTCCTGGTGGTGTAATGGCTTAACACACCGGCCCGGATAGCAGGAGATCCAGGTTCGATTCCTGGCTGGGACAGTTAGATTTTTTATTCTATCCCCTCTCATTAATTGTTTAAAATTTACGTGGGATAAAAAACCACAACCAAATAAAATATTTATAAAGAAAGGTGGTTTTTGCGCAATGAGTGGAATCCAACTCCACGCTGAACTGAGCAACGTCCATTATGTTATGTTTCCAATTGCTTAGTTCCAATACATATAGTTTTTGTAAATGTTTCCTTAATATGTCTGAATTTGATATTCGATTCTACTACAATATTTGTAAAATAAGATTAATGGCTTTTTTTCTTTAAAAAAACAGGTATAGCCTGGAAAATCTAAATTAAAGAATGAGATATTATTTATTATTTTAGTTAATAATAATTTATTTGTTATAATTTATTAAACCATTAATTTAGGTTGTTATAGTGGTCTAAATACCCCTGATTCCTGTTTTTTATTAACTAATTCATAGTAAATATATTAAAGGGTATTTATAGGGCGTAATAACCTAGAAGTTGATTGCCCTTCATCATCTAATACTACTACTACTTAATGGTTGGCGTTTTATTTACATTAATATATTCTTACCTGTCTTTCGTCTTTATTATATCTTCAAACATTCAATGTTTAAGTGAAGTTTAAGCTTCATTAAATATTTCATCTTCCGTTGATTCTAAATTAAATTTAAAGAATGGCTGTGTGTCATGCATATATATATATATATAATGAAACATTCGCGGATGCGATATGTAGTAATCAAGAACAGGGGTGTACAGTGGACACACTAAAAGAAAAAATCACAAGGAGCAAAATTTTCGGGGATCTCTCGCCCTTTGTCAGTGAGAATTGAAGAGACACTAGTCTCTACCAGTGGTGTTTTTTCTTTTATCGTGTCCACTGCACACTGTTCTTGATTAATATATATATTCACTTTTTAGTGGAAAACGGTCACGATGGATATGGAAACTTGCTGAGTAGAATAGCCATTCCTTGTGTGTTTTGCCAGGATACGACTCCTTTAAAACACTCCACACAAATCTTTTATCTGAAAGTGGGTGCTGTTTGATATAAGAGTTCTAAATATTTTATATATGAATGACACTTTGGGAAGCACTAAGATATGCTGTTAATAATAACTCATATAATCAGAAAGGAGAGTTTTTTTGACCGTAGATATTATTCTTAGATGATTTTAGTTGGGGTTCGGTCAAGGTAGATGTCTACCAAGGTAGGTATTTACCTTAAACGAACCCCAACCAAAATCATCTAAGAATAACTCATATAATATATGACCCAATATACAGCTATATTTAGTTTAAATTTAATTCTTACCTTCTGGCAATCTTACCTTCTAATGCAAAATCCTCGCATGTTTTAATAAGTCATTAACTAAATTAATATGTTTAATTAATAACTATTATTAACTAAATGATAGGTTGTTAAGTACAAAAGGAGAGTTTTTTTTTTACCGCTGATATTGATATTAGATGATTTTAATTGGGGTTCGGTCAAGATAGATTAAAAAAAATACAAATTTAAAAAAAATGAACTTTTTTTGTATTTTATTTTGGATCCACCTTGACCGAACCACAACTAAAATCATCTAATCTTATTAAGTACATATTTAAATTTCCACTGTAATGTAGAATACTTTAAAAATGAAAGTATTCTACATTAGAAGCGAGTATTAAAGTTAATTAAAATATATCTGCATAAAATAGTATAAAATTAATGAACAAGTGGAATTCAGAAGTTCAAAGTTTTTTTTTTTCATTCATATGTATTAAATATATTATTATAAATTGAAATAGTGTTATTCAAAGGTACCTTAGCTGGCTGGCTCTAGAGGTGGTATGGAAGTTTCCGAAATCGGCTGAATGGTGGAAGTTTTTGTACGATTAGTAGATAACACCCTAAAACCCTTCTCGTAGAATATTGGCTTAGGCTAGAGGTTCCCCTTCAATTAATCTTTTAACAAAAAATAAACCCCGTCTCTTGGAGGACAAATATGTGAGGGGTGTCTTCTCTGGCATCTGCCATGCCCCGAAGTTAAGAACTTCTTCAGTTGGTAAACTTCCCTGTGCCCCCCACCTCCTCCCCGCCTGGGGTGAGTGAAGCAGACATCTTGTCAGCTTCTTTTTCCTTCCGTATTTATTTTCTGTCACTCCCCCCCCCCCCCCAGGTCAATCTTCTCTAATTTTTATCTCTGAGAAGGTCTTCACGCAAAAGCCATCGTCAGAAGATCTTGTGTCGCCTCCGTCATTCTGGGTTTGAGTTGTCTGACGATTGCACCTCATAGCATCATCAGTCCTCCTACAACTTCCGACGATATCTCCACAAACAAAGACCCCAAAGAGAAATGCTATGATCCAATGGATTTTTTTTTTCAAAAGGAGAGTTTTTTGACCGTAGATATTATTATTAGATGATTTTAGTTGGGGTTCGGTCAAGGTAGATCAAATTCAGTCATGGATATGAGAACCTTGGGACAGGACGTCCTCTCTCGTCTTCATGATAACCCTGAAGATCGCTTACAATGTAAACCTAAACGTTGGCAGATAATCTTTTAAAAAAATACACTTTTTTTTTAATTTGTATTTTTTTTTTTTTTTTTTGGATCTACCTTGAAATCATTTAATAAATGGATTTTTTTTTATTTCCTACATCCTACTTTGTGCAAAAAGTTCTATCGTTGAGGTATTTTTCAATGTTGTATCACTTGGCATTATCTGTTTCTCGAGAAAAACATTTTTTTTTTTTTTCAAAATAAACTTCAGAAGAAGAGAACAAATGTTATTTGCTTTTAATTCCAATTGGGGAATGAAGAAAGGTCACATTTTATGAACCTATAGAGAGAGAATGTCGTCTAAGTGGGAGCTGTAGT
Source organism: Oncopeltus fasciatus (assembly GCA_000696205.2). Classification (NCBI taxonomy): domain Eukaryota; kingdom Metazoa; phylum Arthropoda; class Insecta; order Hemiptera; family Lygaeidae; genus Oncopeltus; species Oncopeltus fasciatus. The sequence continues at coordinate 537,114 of KZ807010.1, forward strand.
TATTTTCATTTTTTTTTTTTTTATCTGAATGATATGGCTAAAAAGAATCATACAAAGAACGCGTTATCTCTTGCTCTTGCTCAACCTTGCCAGTTTGTAGCTGGACATTTCGCAACGTGACATTCCGAGGATACCCGACATTCCACGAGTGACAGGGAGTTAACGAAATCAGCAAATCTGCCAGTTCATCCCCTCGCCAAATGTCCCAATGACAATAAGGACAGAGGTTTTAAAGGAACTGTAGCTCGAACATCTCTTAAAATAATTAACCTTATCTTCCCCTTTATTCCACCCCACATTTGAAGGAATGTCTTACCAATGCGCTCTGTATGTTCATGGACCCTTGAGCTGATAACCCTGATAACTCTGGTGTCAATAACTAAATTTTGTTATTACCCTTATTGTGATTATCCTCAAATGTGTAAATTATCCCGCGAAAGCATAAATAATGGATTTAACCAAGAGAAGTGAATGAAGCCATTAATTACCAATGTAAAACTAGCTACACTAATTAAATATTCTCATTCCAACATTTTCAAAATGAAAAACTAAAATACAATCATAGAGATTATTTACTGCATTCTAGATGTATCATCATGTGGACAACTCATGAGACGAAGTCGTCGCTGCCATTAGCAGCTCACCATTAGCTGGTGAGGTTGATTTAAAAGATCGTTCATCGTAGGAGAAGTTTGAAAGAAATAGGATTAGGATAAGTAGAGTAGAATTTTGAAAAAGTAGGATTCAGCCAGTTCGTCCTTGGGGGGGTTCTTGTGAACAGTCGTGTTTGTGACGTCAAAAAGGAGGTTTTGAGGATATTCAGAGTTTTAGTATTGGAAGGTTATGAAGAAATTTGACACTGCCCTACAGTTCCATAATTTATCTAAATTTTCATTATCTCTGATTTATCTGTAGCAAGTTAATTTGTAATTGAAATTTGATCGGCCGCTTACATTCATTTAACAACATATATACTTTATTTATTTATTATCTTCCGAAATTCGTATGCATAGACGGGCGATAGTACAGAATAGATTGGAGACAACATTTCACGCATGGAATCGAATGTGGGGATAGGTGTGCTATTTACTCCGTAATATAGAAATGATAATTGTTATTAATAATTTATAAAAACGAATTAAAAAATCAAATTAAAACTATTATTATGATAGCATTTAAAAATGTATTGAATATGTCGGAAGTAAAATTTGTTCGTAGTTGGCCTAGATATACTTCTTAAAATTATTAGTTAATAATTATTTAAAAAAATATTTGTATTTTACAAATTATTTTCTTGAGCTTGTTTCATAAGTGTACACACACAAAAAAACAATATGGGCTATGTAACCTATTGTGTATTATCAATATATTATTAAGCAAATAATAATTTATAATAATAAAAAAAAATTGCATATAGGTATTAGAAATTTTATTTTTATATTTAATTTTCACTATTGTGCTGTATATAAATTGTATTAGGTAAATGCCATGTATATTGTTATATATGTAAATGTTATATTTGTCATTTCAATTGTTTATGCAATTACTCCTCATTGATATTAGTATTATATTGTAAGTTTTGATGTATATGTTGCTAACTTAGGCTGAACGTTTATACTAAATATGCTCAATGTGTATATATATATATATTGTTCTTACGTTATTTGTNGTAGAGGGAATTGAATAAGACAACTAACAAGTCCTGGTAGTATAACTGGAAAGTACACCGGCCCGGACAGCAGGAGATCCAGGTTCGATTCCTGGCTGGGACAGATATTCCATCTACTTCTATTCCCTCTCAATAATTGTTTGAAATTTTCGTGGGATAAAATACCACAACTAAATTAAATATTTATTAAGAGATAATTATTACATGTTCTTCGTTGGGGTTAGGTCAAGGTAGATCCGAAAAAATACAAATTTAAAAAAAATATGTATTTTTTCAATTATCTGCCAACATTTCGGCTTACATCGTAAGCCATCTTCAGGGCTATCATGAAGACGAGAGGGGACGTCGTGGCACTAAGATTCCATCTTCATGACTTCAGTATAACTTATTTATAATTTATTAATTATAATTAATTTACAAAATGATGAACAATGAACAATTAGTACATGATCTGTATTGGTTAAATTATAACAGTACTTTTAAACTAGCCATGGCCACATTGATATAAAGGGTAGGTTACATTAGTTTCTTTTATATGTTGATGTTCAAATGTTCAAGGATTAGGTTTAATCCTTGATGGAGAGAAAAACTCTCGGAATATTGGCCTAGACTAACGTAATTGTACAAAATGAAACGACCAAGATTCTGAATAACCTTCAAACGCAATTCGATAACCTGGTCTACAACTTACACCCCATAACCATAGGTTGTTGGATGCCAACAATTCAGTGTAGAGAGGACATTGCAGCCTCCCCTAAGTTTTTGCCCCTACTTCTAGGTGCCCATATGGTCAGTGGCATTGCCCTTCAGGGCCCATAGAGAAATCCCGTTAGCAATACCTCAGATGTCGGCAGACTTCCTACCTGGCCCTTGTATCTCCGGCGCGATGCCCCAACCCCTGCCAGACCCACCTTCCCGCCACTTCCTCCCTGGAAATAAGATTTACTCCCACCCCCTGACATCGGCTGCTACAATTAGGTCAGTCTCTGGTAGATGCGAGTACCTTCCACAGGTATGTACTGATGGAGATGGTATCCACGAGTGTAAAAAACCCACATACGATATCCTAGCGATTATATGGTCTAAGAACACTTATTTGAGATATTGAATTTTTTTATTGTTTCATGAACTAACTTTAATATGGCAATAATGATATTAAAGCTTTTACAAGTCTTTTGGTTATGTAATATATTTTACTTTTAGTGTGTAAACATGCTATAAATAGAAGAATATATTCCTTTTAAGATATCTGCTACTTTTCAATTTGGAGGTAAATTTATTGACCAAGTTTTATGAAGAGAGATTATCAGGAATTTTGTCTTGATTGTTGAAAAATTAAAAACTAATTTGTAACCTAAAAAGTTTTTATTTTAGCCAACGTTTCGACCTTCTTCTTGAAAAAAAAACATACCAAATAGGAGAGTTTTTTTGACCGTAGATATTATTCTTAGATGATTTTAGTTGGGGTTCAGTCAAGGTAGATCCAAAAAATACAAATTTAAAAAATGTATTTTTTAATAAAGGATTATCTGCCGACGTCCTTTATTAAATTAATTAAATTAATCCTTTATTAAAAAATACATTTTTTAAATTTGTATTTTTTGGATCTACCTTGACTGAACCCCAACTAAAATCATCTAAGAATAATATCTACGGTCAAAAAAACTCTCCTATTTGGTATGTTTTTTTTTCAAGAAGAAGGTCGAAACGTTGGCTAAAATAAAAACTTTTTAGGTTACAAATTAGTTTTTAATTCTTCAACTACCAGGTATATAATCCCCTATTCATATCTACTTTTCGTCGTTACAATTTTTTTCATAGATTATACACATATATTATAATAAATATATTTCCATAAAAAAAAAACATTTGGCGTAGAGATTTATTTGAAGTGCAATTGTAATATCAGTAAATTGAATAAAGGACTTAAAAGAAATATATATTATATTTTTGCCATTCAAAACTCATAGGAATGAGTGAAATAATTTTTCCCTTAATGAAAAAGCTTGTTTCGTTAAATATGTGAGTTTCACAAAACTTTTAATAGAATTGTCACGCGGTCTTAATTTACTTTTTAACCCCAAAACTCCCAGCAAAGCGTTAAATTACTTATTTAAAATGTTTAATTAGCGGTAATCCATCAGCTTGGAGAGCAGGGGGTGTGTTTGAAACTACTAACACCGGACTGGAACATTTTTTATAAAAAAGAGGGAGTGTGTCTTTCATTTAAACAATTGTAAATTTAGTGTAACATATGATTCTTATATGAATATATTAGTGGCATCCTTCCACCCCTCTATTAATAAGAATTTCATTCTTTGCATTAAATTAACATATTTTAATCTTAGATGATTTTAGTTGGAGTTCGGTCAAGGTAGATCCAAAAAAACACAAACATTTTTTAAATTTGTGTTTTTTTGTATCTGCCTTGACTGAACCCACTAAAATCATCTAAGAATAATCATTAATAATAAAAAAACTCTCCTTTTATAACAAATTTTAAGTAATTTATGAATTGCCAAATATTTTTTTATGCTACTTACGTTCCTCCGTTATTTTTTTCACTAGCATCGCTATTTCGTTTCATAATAAAATGATTTTATATTCGTTAGTAACTTTTAATGAGTGAATATAAATTTAAAGATCAAAATTGGGAGGAATGGTATAGTTTTCTTTGTAAATGGCACCTGCAGGGGATTGGCTATTAATTCCATCTCTAATATTTACAGCTTATCATTCATGTTCAATCGATTGATTTGAGGTTATCTGGTGAAAGTACCCTATAAGTTATCAATTTTTAAAAACTCACTTTTAGCCAAAATTTCCCTCTAAATCAAACTATTGGAATAGGAATTAAAGGATTTTTTAATTTTCTCAAGTTCTTCACCGGAGGTGGCACTAAAAATATTTGCATGGGACCACAAATTTAAAATAATAAAATGAAATTTAATAGTTGATCTGTTAATGGTTGAAATCCTTTGGGATGGGGGCAAGGGGAGTTTAGTGAAAGCCTTAATCATAAAATCGCCAAAGGTAGTGTGCTAAAAAAATATTATTTAATATAATAGACGTCAAATGTAATTTTCTGACATTTTCACTTTATAACATTTAAACGAAAAAGTTTAATATAGTAGATATTTAAAACTGTACATACTTTTAATAATTTAGAAAATAAATTTGATATTTAGGCTTCGTTTTCGTGAACAAAAATTCGTATTTTGTTTGAAATTTGATGAGAGAAAGAGTGGCTTTAAAGAAAAAAAATTTTTTTTTTGGTTTTAACAGGCGTAATATTTATTTTAGGGCAGCAACTGAAAACAGTTTTCTTTATTATTAAATTAAATCTTGTATACGTTACTCAGCAAGATTTATCTGAACCTAGAATTTTCATTTTGAGTTTTTTTAAAAAGTGAAACTCGTTTTATTGTTTTTAAAATGGAAATTGAAAAAATAAGATAGTTATAGAGCGAAATTGGAGAAATAGAAGTGGGATTTCCTAATAGGCTGAGTGTGGACACAAAAAATTCTTTCCATGTAACAGGCATACCATTTAGTTTAGGGTAATGCGATTTAACTCATATATGTTTATGGCTGGAAGAAATATTTTTTGAGGTACGCCGTAATAAAAATATCCCAATTAGGAATGGGTGTTCACTTGATCCGTAATTTGTAAGTTTACACTCTTGAATCCGTTTACACACTTTTTGGTATGCCACATTTAAATTTATAGTGAAAGGCTGAGTTCGTTATTGAGAGAAACTGGATATATCAGGATGGTAGAAGGGATTATCTGAAATGTCAAGTGCGAGTGAAAAAAATACATGTTTTCGCTGCTGTGGGCATAATATTCTAAGTAATAAAATTCGCACACAGATTTATTTATTGATAAAAGATATATTCTATAAGTGTTGTTTACATTTCATTCTATAACATGGATAGTTTACATACTAATATTCATCAGCTGCGATACTGAGTTATTCGTTTAGTTTACGTTACAGTAAGATGTTGAAAATAGATATTGTTTTAGTGTTTATGCAAATGATCAACCATCAATATTGCTATTCCATGTACAGTTTTTACAGCCATTTATGTATATGTGCATCCAGTCCTTTAGGTACTGCATATTGAAATATTGCATATATTTACAGCAATCAAGAAAAGGTCGGATAGAGTGTGCAGTGCACACACGAAAAGAAAAAAATATCACTAGGAGCACAATTATTCGGGGATCTCTCGCCCTTCGTCAGTGAGAAGTATCTCTTCTATATATATGCCCTAATATATCTTCACTTCTCACTGACGAAGGGCGAGAGATGGACGAATAATTGTGCTCCTAGTGATATTTTTTTCTTTTTGTGTATGCAATGCACTCTCTGGCTTACCTGTTCTTGATTCCTACATATCGCAACTGCGAGTGTTTCATACTCTATATGTATAAAATTTTAAACGGTGCATATTTTTAGATCGGTAATATCCGTTAAATTTGTTTAAAAGTCACATCAAGGGACCAACGCGAATAGCTTAAATTTCTTAAGGGAATGTTTCTAAAAAGTAATTACCTATTTTTTATGTTCTACGTCATACTACGAGGACAAGTGTTTTCTACCTTATGCAGATGGTTTCCCTAATTATTTCCGTAGTATTAAAACGAAAAATGTTTTTATTTGTATTCCAGTTACTCTTACATAGATACTATATACATGCTGACATACCTGCAGTTACTTATTATTCGAGGCAAGCTAATGTGGCATGTATCTTGAGAGAAGAATCATATTTCCGTCCCATTTCCCCGCTCAGTAAATAGTCCATGTACAGCTTTCTTTGCATCCTCCAGCATTTCTCCTGTGTGCACACACCGCCTCCGCCCTCTCAGATCTTATTTTCACTCCTACCACTCGCGAATCTAACGAGAAATCCTTTATGGTTTAGCATGATAAAGATAAAGGCCACCTTCGCATTTTGTTAAATATTAATAACAAGAAAATTTATTTTTTAGAATTGGTTGTTTAATGTATAACTCCTTAAAATACTTGGTCCTGCCTATATTGACTTATTTTATAAATGTACAGCCATTTTCATCGAATATCTCAAAGAAAGAAACAAGTTTAATATTGAATTTTCAGCTTGAAGAGAACAATTGGGTGAATGATAAAAGAAAAGTTTAACAATTCATATAAAGCTCAAAACGAAAGTCTTAAGTCTGAGTATTAGGGAAGTCATAGGGTTTTTAAAAAGAAGACCTACCCTTCGGATTCATTTCTCACATAAAAAGACCTAGAGATCATCTTTTTTAAAAATAATTTTTACTTCTTTTACTTGATAATACATTCCTTCTATCCCCTGGAAGTGAAGGGCCAACTTGGTTTTGAGAACTCTCCTTTTTCTTCTGATTAATTACGAGTTTAGTTATTTCCACCTTCTGATTTTTGAAAGATACGGTATAAAATTCGTACTTTTCTATTACATTTTTTAATGTGTAAAAGAGTATTTAAGATTTAAAATTTATGAATCAGAATAGCCCCAATGTTATAATATATTCGGCCCTAGATTGCTGGGTTTTCTCTCTTTTCACACGCAGTTGGCACATGCTAATTAATTATTGAAATTTATCTATGTGTGCCTGAAAATAAAATTTACATTACAATTTGAAAATCTGTTTTCATCAATGGCTAAGTGCGTTTAAAACAAGTATTTTGAGATTCATCTTTTATTTTATTTTATTTACGCAAATTACTCTTGTAATTTATCATTATTCTTAAATTGTACATTTCTAATTGTNGGAGTTGTTCCCAAGGCATTCCGCCATATTCCTTCCAATGCCTTCCCTAATGAAGTAATTCTGATAAACCGGGCAAACCTCTATGATATGTCAATCAACTATTACAACTGAATTGAATAATTAGCCTTTCATTGTTCGTCATTTTGGGTGAAACATCTACCCGAAACATTGCTTTTGGAAAAAATCTAATCCAAAGAATACAGTCCTTTCAATACAAAAAAACTCTCCATTTAAAAACAATTATGATTAATAAAGCTACTAGGGTAGAAAACATTGGATCAATAATTACCAAAATTCAAATTTTTTATTAGTCTATTCAGCCTTTCGATATCCAAAAAATCATCATTAAGATTTGTCTTGCTCGAGCTCCTTCTTCATCCATCTAAAACTAAAGAAAAAAAAACAATAAAAAAAAAGAAAAGAAAAAAAAAAGATCAATAATACAAAATGAAATATTGACTTATCTCCGCTCTGCTATTTCACATGAATGAACAAATATATTTGAATTTTAATCAAATCCAATGAACGATGGAATGAGATAAATAATCCGTAAAACAATATAGTCATGTTACATTATTTAATATTTTCTTACGATAGCTGTTTTAACCAAGTAAAGAAAAAAAAAAAAAGATTAAATATTCCAAAGAGATTATTTCCATAAATGTAGTTTTATTTATTTATCGTTCATGAATATCGCTCTAAATAGTAAACGTTGAATTTTCCTACATGCTTCCTCCTTCGTTTTTTTTCTTCGTCCTTCCAGTACAGTTAACTATTAACAATAAATTTTAAATATTATCCACAAAAAAATAAAATAAAGAAAGGTTTTTTTAGTCAATAATATAAACATATACTTATTCTAAGAACCACTGAAATTTGTATTTTAGTTTTCCTACGTTAATGATGGTTCCAGCATAAATACTTGCCAAAAAAAAAAAATTCATATTACTAATATCTTCAAAATGATAGAGAAAAATCAAACAGTTTTTGAAACAGTTAGTTTAATATTTTGAAGCTATTTATTCAGTCTGATATTCTTTCCCACTCTGTCTTCTTTTAAAATATTTTTACTTAATTAAATTAATATTTATTTAACAATTATTTTTATAAGAAAACTGGCAATAAAAATAGAAGGATAAAAAAAAAAAATTCTTCAGTAGATGTGAAACCAGAAATTCCTAAAGATCTTTTAGATATCCCCTTTTTTTAATGATATTGGTTTAGCTGGTATTATTTATAAGTTTAGCTTTCTTCTTACGTCCATTTGACGCGAGAAGCACCAGATTTTAAAATTTGATTTTCATTGGTCTCCGTCGTTGCGACCTAAAGAGCGACTAAAAAGAGTGGTCTAGCTATATACTCAAGGACTGATGGTGACAAAAATAGCAAAACTAGATTCAGTTCGAATTCTAATTTTATCATTTTTCCAATAATTTTTTTGGGAGCAAAACGAAAATGATTCAGTTCATATAAAAATAGATTTGCTTTTTCGATTATTCACAACACCTTGTGAACTAACTGAAGTTTGTGAAGTACATTGTTATTGCATGAAAGTTGCCATTGACCGGTGCATTGATGAAAGTAGTGGAAACTCGTGGAGTTTCCAAAGCAATGAAAACTTGACGAAACTAATCGATACCAATCGATTACAAAGAGGTAATTTCACATTGAACAGTAATTGTAAGGGGTCGAATCGCAAACCTTTTATTTATTCCCTCTTTCTGATTATCCAATTACATCAATGTTCCAGTCTCATGCAAACAGATCAACGGCGTTTTTTTTTGTTGCTTTTTTTTTTATGATAGCTATAATTTTTTTATGAAAAACTAATAGACCAATTTATCAGATTATTTTTTCATAAATTCCTTCAAGAACGAAGATCCCATTAGTAGACTTCAACTCACTTAGCTATTGAGGTTGTTCTCATAATAAACTTTTTAAAATTTTTTCTGTATTTTCCCCGATCTATCTACTAAATTTAAAATTGTATGTAGTAATTGATATATATGTGTGTGTGTGTGTGTGTGTGTGTGTGTGTGTGGCTCTACAGACCACAGTGCTTCCTTAAAAAATTCATCATATAGCATTTAAATACAAAATTTGTTAATGAGGAAAACAGGGCGAATTAGAGTGTTTGAAAACATATATTT
>KZ807010.1:596081-609811 GCA_000696205.2 Oncopeltus fasciatus
CACACACACACACACACACACACACATATATATATAGAGAGAGAGTGAGAGAGAGAGAGAGAGAGAGAGAGAGAGAGAGAGAAATTTTTCAAAAGTCGTGTTCCAATTTCAATGCTTATAAAAGAAAATAGTAAATAAAATAAATAAGAAAATAAACTTAAAAAGTAACTCGATATGAGGATAGGTTAGTCATTATTCATAATTTAGTTACTGTAAAGCATGTCTCTCTCTCCCCATTTGCCCTGTTGAAGGACTGAAATTTAGGCAGAAACGTTGGAGAAAATTTAAAAATTTTTTGTTTCAAATCAGATAATCATCCGTTGCATTCAAACAACTTTTTTTACTCAGTTACCCGAAATTAAGATTAATAATGGGCATATATTACTGATGTGGGTGAGACTGATCTCGTGTCATGACATCTTTTCTAGATGCATTTTCAGTACGCTTCTTTTCCATCCTCTCTCAATCTTTTCTTTCTTATAAATTTCAAAGTTTTCAAACACAAAAAAATTACTATGCCCATCTACAAAATAACTATTCGCATTAACAATTAATTATACCTCACCACATATTCTTATTCTTGAAAGATATCTCCTTATTGAAAAATATCTTCCCGCTTCTAAAAATATTTCCCTGGCGTTAATGGCCAAAGGTTGCCACGCAATTAAAAAAAAAAAAAAAAAAGATTAATAATAGAAATCGATACCTAGATTTGCTACCTACTAGACTTAGATATATCTATCTAGACTGAAACAACGCGAATAGCATAATTTACAAATGATAAATTATTGAAATATACTATAATAGTAGGAGCCTCATATGACCTTTATATTACAATACTTTTTATTTTTATAATAAAGAATTTAATATTTCGTAATTATTTATATTATTAAGGCAATTTTTCCCACTTAGTTCTTGAGTACACGGTCCCACCTTTACCTCTAAATCCCTACATTTTCTCCTAGGTTGTCGCATTGTTCTTTTGTTCAATCATTCGCTGCTTTATTCGGTCACTTCGTGCTTTTTTCCAACATTTTATCTTGGAGCGGAAAATGTAGTCCTTGCGTCGATACAAGATCTTTGAAAGATGGAATTTCCTCTGGCTCACAGCTACACCCTTTGAATTCTCTGTGGACTAAGTGTATGCCAGTTTCAATTGAACTATTATGGCAAGTTATGTCGTATTCAAGGGATGACTTCTGTGCTCTACAGGAAACCACGTTCTCCTTGTTTGCGTAAGGGTAATTACGCAGAGACCTGCTCCTTTCTCGAATACGAATCGGGAGTCGCTACTTACACAATTCTACAATATTCAGCAAGACATCACGGCAGTGGGTCGTGACTCGCGTAACGCTGCCGTCACATGCGTACAATTTTCTATTTTCTTTTGACACTTTGTTACAATTGTTAATCTGCATACATTTAAACAAAATTAAACAGCTTCTTGATTTATAAATTTCAAGTAGGACTGCCTCAAACTTAATATGAAATTTGAGACAAAGTATATGCTCTGTCAGGAACCTTCGTCAAGGTTAAACAGGACTGACTTTCTTCTTTTTTTTTTAGGCCAACTATATTAAGCATTTTTTTGTTCTTTGCTGGGAAAGGATTTGAGTTAATATAACAAAGTCCATTAGTTTTTTGTTGTCATTATTTATTTAAAAATAACTTATTTGAATAACTTTATGAGGATTATTACTATTATGTTTATTTTGCAATATTAATCATTTTTAATATTGTTCGTTATAAAATATATACGTAATGGAAAGTACAAACAGAAAATGTTTAAATTTAGCTATCACATTAAAAAGTGTTTCAACGACATCTTTAATTTCGCTAAAAAATATTTAGTCCATCTTTAGCATGGTTGGAGGTTCGTTTGCCGTCAAGTTTTATGATGGAGGAATTAGGGTTTTGGCCAGGATAAGAAAAATAAAATACCCCAAAACTTTTGGTTAATTATTTTATTATTCTATAATTTATTAATAAAAGAATTACCCAACAGTTTTGGGGTATTATATTTTTCTTATCCTGGTCGAAACCCTGACTAATTTCTCCAGCATAATNAATATTAATTTAGTTGTGGTTTATTATCCCACATAAATTTTAAACAATTTATGAGAGGGAATAGAACACTGGAACTCGAACCTGAATCTCCTGCTTGCCGAGCCAGAATGCTTCCATTGCACCACCGGGACGAGGCAGAGAACCTTCTCGTGGGTTAGGCTCTCGCTAGTGTGTTGGGAATTTAATAAACAATTAATGAGAGGGAATAGATTAAAAAAATCTATCTGTCCCAGCCAGGACTCGAACCTGAATCTCCTACTTGCCCGGCCGGAATGCTTCCATTGCACCACCGGTACGAACTAGATAACTCATTAAAATGATAACTTAGATAATTTAATAAGTTATCTAGCTCGTCCCGGTGGTGCAATGGATAGCATACCGGCCGGGCATGTAGGAGATCCAGGTTCGAGTCTTGGCTGGGACAGATTCTCTCTCATTAATTGTTCAAATATTTTATTTCCTTGATATTAGGAAAATAACAAATAAGTTCAATTGGAGAGTTTTTTGGACCGTAGATATTATTATTAGATTTTTTTTTGTTGGGGTTCGGTCAAGGTAGATAAAAAAAAGGAAATAAAANACCCGTTTCTCACGTAATTATAACAGCATGGCCTACGTTAAACTAGAGCTTTATTAGTCATTGCATTGTAATTATGATATTATCAATTATATAAATCTATTATACCTTTTATCTAGTATATTTAGTATATATGCCGTATATTCATGACTGAATATGGATCGGTCATGTATATGGGATCCTGGTGACACGACGTACCCTCTCGACTTCATGATAGCCCTAAAGATGGCTTACAATGTAAGCCGAAACGTTGGCAGATAATTAAAAAAAATTGCATTTTTTTTAAATTACATTTTTTTGGATCTGCCTTGATCGAACCCCAACAAAAACATCTAATAATAAAAAAATAAGGTTTAAGTTGGGCTCTGGTGAGCATCATTCGAGTGCCAAGATCTTATGCTTCACTTTTGAAATGAGCTCTAATGTCGCCTAGCAGATTGCGCAAAGGCGGTGGGTAACTCCTCCATATTAGGAATGGGAGATCTATTATTTTCGAGCCGATAGCCTGGCGGCTCCCGGGAGACAAATATGGCAGATAGCGGATCGGAATGGAGTCCGGGAATCCTGGCACCAATTAGGCATTCCTCTGAGTCCCGGAGAGCTTTTTGTGTCCGAGTCCCGGCAAAAGCGACAGGCATCTCATTGGCAGAGGGGGGCGGCGACACGGGGGATTCCGAAGAAGGGGGCACAGGGGAAAAAAGCAAGTTAAGCCTCATTTAAACTAAGGGAAAGAACCCCCTTAATTTGAAAAACATACTCTACTTTCAGATAATTTACCTTGTGTAAATTTCAGAGGGCAAAAAGGAATTGGAAAACCAAACGTTACCGCTCTCCAAACTTCTCATTAATAGAAGTTAGATTCAAATAATTTGTTAATATCAGATGTACAAATTTTTTAAAAAAAGGATTCAGTATTTACCGTTTCTTCTTCCGGGTTGGACCGTGTCAAATTGGTGTTATTTGACGAGCTTTCGCACATCATGTGATGGCTTCTCCAGGGCTGAAAAGAGAATGAGAGTTGTAAAATCTTGGTGTTATTTGACGAGCTTTCGCACATCATGTGATGGCTTCTTCAGGGCATAAAAGAGAATGAGAGTTGTAAAAGAGAGATTTTTAAATGAATTTTTAAATTCAACCCTGAAGAAGCCATCACATGATGTGCGAAAGCTCGGCAAATAACACCAATTTGACACGGTCCAACCCGGAAGAACCTACGAATTCTGACGACCGTCGAAGCCTACGTGAACAAAGGATTTAGTTTTACCTGTTCAAGAGTTAAAATATAAAATTACAGTAGCATGAGGGAGAGAACGGCCAGTACCGCAACTCCAAAGAAAAATTAATAATAATAATAATTGAAATGAATAAAAAATGAAAATCATTTTGCAGGGAGAATGGGACCATCAGTTAATTTAGGCATTAAGGCCCAAGAGGTCGCGAGGCTAGTTTCGTTTTAGTCGTTGGGGATTCAGACGGTAGGGATTGGGCATATGGATTAGAATGCTATTGGAGTTAACTGTGGAAGACTGTGAAGCGGGTGAAGATGAGATCTTGGACGAAAAGGATATTTAAATCTTGATGGAGGATAGATTTCGTGACAAAAGATGGAACATTGGCAATTATTCTTTGGATTTTTGATTGAAACAATTGTATTCCTTGGTTAGTTATGTCATCAAATTACAAGATGTTTAGTAACAGAATATAATAAATAAAGATTAATTTACTTAGTACTCGCTTCGGCGGTACATATACTAAAATTGGAACGGTTAGTTATGTATGTTAGATAAAAAAATAAATAAAAAACTAATGCACCTGCTTAAATTTTATTTTAATTATTATCTGGACATACTGTTATTGTAACAATGTAAAATTTGACTGATTATTATTTAAATTAAAAACTTTTTTTGTGTGTGTCAGCTGGCTTCTTAAATCCCGTCCTCTTGCTTAAAAAAAAAAAAAATTTATGTCCATAGGTTACTCTTAAGTATAACATATTAACCTTTAATGATAAATTAGAATTCTGCTCATTTGAAGCAGACATTTCTCTTCTTCTCTCTGGTTGGCCTATATTTTGTGATCCAGTGTAATCTGCTTAACACTGGGGCTTGTGCAGATTTTACTCACAGAAATAGTGGCGAATATATATATATATATANTAACATTTTTTCGGTCATGGAAATGTGAAGTTAGGGACAGGACGTCCACTCTCGTCTTCATGATAGGCAGCCCTGAAGATAGCTTACAATGTAAGCCGAAACGTTGGCAGATTTGTATTTTTTTGGATCTACCTTGACCGAACCCCATCTAAAATCATCTAAGAACACACACTTATAGTATTTTGGCGTTGAAATTCTTGTTTTAGCTGAGATGGTACATTTGAGATTGGAAGAGAGGAGGATTGAGTAGGTAGATAGCCATGTTGGTGTAGAAGTGCAGACAAGAGCGGCTGACGGAAGTCGCACCTCCACACAAAGCACACAGAGCGAGAGTGAGTTAGCGCGAGCCCCTCCTCCCCCCACCACCTAGCTCGTGTATTTATACAATTATAACAAGTCGGTGATTTCCCACAAGGCAAGAGTCTACCGAGTGCTTCGGCAAACAGCCGCCACTACCCCACCACGGGGCTTGATAAAATATACCTGAGAGACGGTGAGGGGGGGAGGGGATGGGGGAGGGGGGTGCAGAGAGTATCTGCATCCAGGTGGTGTGCCTTCATCTTCACGAAGGAAAGCAATTTCTCCACTTCTCTTTCTGATTGTAAGAAAAAAAGTACTAAGAGAAGAAAATTTGTTATCAAATGTTAATTTGAAGTAGAAAACCACTGGGCTAGGCAAGGGAAGGAATACTGGCGGGGGGAGGGGGAAGCGATCGTCAGCTGTAGTAGAGCTATATTTGCAAATACATTCCGTAATAAGCCGCAATTCACGTAAACATTTTATTAAACATAAATGTGCAATGGAAGGGCCTCGCCATGGGGGAACCGCCTTCATGATCAGGGTAACCCCCTCGCCAGGTATCTCATATACTAAGAACTGCTAAAAGAAAAATGGTGTAATGATATCATAGTATACTTAAGACTGAAGATTAAAAGTATTTACAGTAGATTAATAAAAAAAAAAGGAAAATAAAAAAATATTAAAATTTAAAAGAGCTCTTGTCCTAATAATGTTTTTCTAGTATCAATAATATAACTGTATGAATTATAAAAATTTGAAAAAAAAAATATCTATCTTACATAACATTAAATTGTCTACAATGATGATAGACAGTAGTAATTGAGGCAATAATGACCCTCAGTGGTTGCCATGCCTTTAATAAAAAAAAAAAAAAAACAAATGTTAGAAAATATTATGTTCTGTAGATTTTTTTCATAACTCTAACAATATCGAATATGTCGCGATTAGAAGTTTTCGACTTGTCAGAACTCCCACTCCCCTTCAACCTGCATTAAACAAAAAATATTTCTCTCAATTGTTTGTAATTAAAGGCCTAAAATCAAAATTTGGCTACCTTATATTGTAACAAAGGAGTAGCTCATCCATCACTCAAATAAAATATTTTAATATTTTCCTTAAGAAGATTTTTTTTATAAATAAATAATTATGTGTACACACACACACACACACACACACACACACACACAAGTTTAGTGAATTGCACATAAGTTTCGCTTTGCAGTGGAATACATTAAAAACCAAGCATTTATAATTGAATGGATATATCAATTTTGTAAATGTTATTTCAAATTAAAGCCTACTTCATTAGAAATTTTAGCAAAGATGGTTGATGATTCCTTTGTAAGTGTGGGAATTTATCAAATGGAAATTACAAATTTTGAAAGTAAAAATATTGTAAGTTTGGATACAGATGAAAATTCAAAAGCCTGTGTATTAGGGAGCACAGCTTTTTTTTAAAATTAATAAAACAAAATAAGGCCCTAAAAATAAGGTAGTTCTTGTTATTTTAATTTTAAAAAATACGGGATTAATAATAAATGATTGACTTTGCAATTTTTATAAGCCCAGAAAAATACTGATATTTTAGTTTGTAGATCTGTCGCCAGATGTCGACATAACTGATGCCCAGCCGCTTTGAATTACTGTACAACATTAATGTAGCGTAAATATATATTTATTCTATAATAAGCTAGTAATATATATTTATTCCATTATATGTTATTTATTCTCCCAGAAATTACGGCTGAACGGTCACAGGTAATTCTAAGATGATTTTAGTTGGGGTTCGGTCAAGGTCCCTGTTCCACACCTAATTGCCAAGGTTCTTACATTGGACAAACAAAAAACCCTACTTCCCGTAGAATCAATAACCATAAAAATGACATAAAGAATAAACTAATAAAAACTGCCCTCACCAAACATGTTTTTCATGAAGCACACACATTTGACTTCGAGAGCATAACCATTCTTTCCACTGAACCCTACCAACACAAACGTCTTTTGTCTGAAACTGTTCACATCAACTTACAACACTATCCAGTTAACGACAGAACTGACATAGAACAGATTTCTACAACTTATTCTAACATTTTTAACATTCTAAAAACCAACAGCCTTCCGTCTCAATAAACCTGTCAAAACATTTTTCTCAGTTCCAAAGTCACTTATTCCCAATAATACCCTTCCCTTTTTTTCCTTTTTTCCTTTGTCCTTTTATTGCCCTCTCTTGCAACAGGCCGCTTTCCATTTACACCTTCCGCCTGCCTTGTACCTGCTACCCCCACTCCCCTTTCTATTTCATAACTCAAAACAAATTCATAATGTTCAGTCATGGAAATGTGAACTTAGGGACAGGACGTCCTCTCTCATCTTCATGATAGGTAGGTGTGGCAAATTACTGCTTTAATGATATTTCAATTTTTTCTTGTCAATTAGTTGTTTGTTTGCATGTTTTTTTCAAATTGGTTCTTTTTCAATATTGTTTTCATAAACTTTTAATTGTCTTACACAGCTTTCTACTTTCATACTCTTGATATCACATTATATTATAATTCTCTATTATACTAATTTCAAATATTACTGTATTCTCATGACATTGTATTTCTACAGCCCTGAAGATGGCTTACAATGTAAGCCGAAACGTTGGCAGATAATCCTTCATTAAAAAAATACATTTTTTATTTGTGTTTTTTGGATCTACCTCGACCGAACCCCAACTAAAATCATCTTAGAATAATATCTACGGTCAACAAACTCTCTCTTTGGTCACATATAATGCTCCGTATATAAGTATTTCAGTATTCCAAGTAGATTAGATGTTACAATTAAGATTAAAATTAAATTAGAAAAAACAAATAAGAGAAAAAAAAAAATTGAAAGTAACTTCAAAGGACGAAACAGGAAGAAAAGAATAATATTTTCCAGGAAGAAGTTATTATAATAAGGATAATGGAATTTTTTTTCTTTTTGAAAAATTTCACCTTGGTGTGATATAAGCCTGTATGTTGACGAGGTTTCTAACATGAAAGTTACGTGGACGTGATAAGATCATTTTGTCCGACACGACATATGTGGATTAAGGCACAAAGAGTATCTGTAACGCTTCAGCACAACATAATTACCCGATCAAATACGGCGGAAGGGTGAATATCAACAATCTAGGGCAGGTAAATAGGCATTATGGCGGCTACAATGGGATAACTGGCCAATCAGAACTCTCCTTTATTATTTATGTATAATCCGGGGTTCAATATGTTATCCTAAACAATTGATTTTGTGTCGTATTATGATTTAAAAAAAAAGTAGTATTAGTAATTAGGTTTTTATAGAAAAGGGCAAATAAATCCCGTAAGTAGTCTGTCAGACAGGAGCTATGTAAACTAAGTTCCTCCTAAGTTGATATTGTGTTTATACAAACAAATCTGTATTCAGTTTTCTAGCTGTAAAATAAAAAACACGCCCGCAAAAGCGAAAAAACACTTTTAAGTGGCAATTGCCATTTCAGGTAACCCCCCACTTCTAATCGTCTTATTCGCTTAATAAAATCAGCTTCCCTCTCATTTTTTAAAAATCGATAGGCCAAATTTGAATAAGTTAAAACATATAAATCTCGCTTCTCGAAAAAATAATTTAAATTTACGGTCAAAGTAAACTCCCAATTATAATTGTTCAATTTATTTGTGCAACGCATATTTTTATTTATTTATTATTATTTTTTTTGAGGTAAATTTATTATCCGCCACGTTTTATGAAGAGAGGTTTATCAGGAATTAGGTCTTTATAGTTGAATAATTAAAAATTAATTTGTAACCGAAAAAGTTTTTCTTTTAGCTAACGTTTCGGCCTGAGTTTTAGGCCTTCATCAGGGCTGAATATGAAAAATAAATAAATATCATAATCTTACAAAGAAGAAATAAATGAGAATATACAATTGTGTGTAATCGACTATATAAAATATAGTCAGCTTAGACTGATCTAGCTATATAAAATATAGCTGGCTTGAGACGTCTGTGTGCTCACATCGGCTCCACGTTTTTATTGTTTCAAGTGGTATTAATATACATTTTTCTGTTATTTTTTTCCTACAAGAGAGGTTAACTATTTTTACGAAAAATCCCAGTTACCTATTTCTTGACTGTGGTGTATTCTGTGAGATATACAGCACCAGAGAAATAGCTCTGCTGAGAAAATACTCTGTGCTTATCAGGACTGTTGAGCCCTCAGGATTAGCTTATCTTCAGCTACCTCACTATCTTCATAAGCCCTCTTCCCCCACCAGCGCCCTACGGGTGACTTTATTTGTATTTATATTAGCTTGTCACATCTGTCACAGTCATATGCTGCAGTGCCCAATTTGCAGAAATACAATTGGTCGTGAGGACAAATTGTATCTCGCATGTTTAGGGTGCAATGCACCGTATCATGGGCGATGCTGCAACTTAGAGGAATCAGGATTGGAAATTACTGAGGAAGAGCTGGTTTTGCACCAAGTGTGAGATAGCCAGGAAGCCTATACTTCCAGGTGAGAGGCTCGCTAGTCTTGTGAGTACCTCGCTAACAAGTGACCCCCACACTACAGCCATACTGGAGGTCCTCAAGCGCCTCGAAAGCGAAATTTCTGGAATAAAGTCGACTTTCCATACATATAAGAGCGATATCGGTGAGATAAAACTTTCTTTGGAAGCTCAAATGTCGAGTAGTACTAACCACTTAATTCACCTAATAAAAATCGAGGAACCCATAGAGGCCCAGAGTAAGCACCGAATGAGGAAAGCAAGGCTTTGAGGAACAGGATAACAGAGTTGGAGGTTGGGATGAATAGAGCGGAGCAAGAGCTGAAATGTAGATCCGTGGAAGTGCGAGGGATACCTGTGCGTCCTGGTGAGTCGCCCGAGGCCCTGATGATGAGTATGGGTGCTGGCCTCGGTCTGAAGCTTGCTCCACAGGACTTGGACAAGGTGATGAGAAACAGGCCAAGACACGACGACCCTTGACCTCCTGTTATCAAGTTTGTTCGCCAGTCAGTGAGAGACGAATTTGTGAGGCTAAAGAAAGGTCAAGCGGGATTTCTCGACTAGGCACATAGGCTGGGAAGAAAATGACAGCCACGCTATTTACGTGAGCGAGGAAATGATTAGCATGAACAAGTGTCTGTACTACCTAGCCAGGCAAATGAGAGCGGCAGGAAACTTGAAGTATGTCTGGTTTGGAAGAGGAAGAGATGACGGCTGTCCAGTAGTTATAGTCAACGTCCCCGGGATCTGGGGACATCTTTGGATGACGTCTTCGACTTTGTGACCTTTGCTCTCCCACAGGTTGGCCCGGACGGACCTTTCCACCATTGTGCGCGCTCTCATAAAAAATATGAATTATTTTTCTTTAAATTTATATTTTTACTCACTTTCAAATTTCAGAAACTTTCATTTTTTAGTATATTTTTTTTTCTTTTTCACTTCTTACAACAATCCCATATTACTTTACGTGTATGCTAAGAACTATTACAGCGGTTTTACTTTTACCCTATCGTATTCCCTTACATGACTAGTGTCCTAACAACGTTCCCTGTACACTTTGATGGGCTCCAGGAATACTTCACTAATAATTGTTACCACATAATAGCTGTATCAAAGCCATTGTTAAGCCTCTAAGTAAAATCCCTACTCCTTCTTCGCTCAATGATTTCCGCCCAATATCCATACCCTCTAATTTCTCCAAACTACTTGAGAAACTAACTCAAATCCTGAAAACTACCAGCTCATCGATCCTTTACTTTCTGGCTAAAAAGCTATCCTTCTTCAACAGTAGGCTCCTTTGGTTTTATTCTTTCTTGTCACAACGCTCTCAAGTTGTTTCCATTCCAGAAAACCTATCTCATCTTCACTTCCTACTCCTACAGGAGTCCCTCAGAGCTCTAATCAGTCTTCTACCCTTTTCTGTTCCTTCATTAATGACCTCCCAGCTGCTATCCAGTATTGTTCTTGTCATCTTTATGCCGACGATTTCCAACTTTACCATTCCTTTCCCCTATTTGGAACAGAGTGCGGCTATGAATTTGATCCAAAGAGAGCTTGACAAAATCAATAACTGGGCTTGAATGCGGCAAAGTCAAAGGCAATTGCATTAGCCGTTTCCCAATTAAGCTCCCTTCCTACCCTACCTAATTTTACCATTAATAATTCTCCTATTTCCTTCTCTTACTCAGTTAGAAACCTCGGTGTAACCTTTGACCAGAACCTCTCCAGGAAGCTTCACATTTCCCAATTAGGCCTTGTTTTGCGTCTCTCCGGCAATTCCGACTCTCAGCTATTTACCACCCAGATCCACGCGCATACTCCTTGTTTCTTCACTTATTCTTAATTGATTATTGTTGTGTGGTATATGGTGGCGTCTTGGATGGGCTTGATGATAGACTAAAGCGTCTCTTATACTGTTGCGTTAAGTTTGTCTTCGGCTCACCTAGGAATTCCCGGGCAACCGGCCTGTCTACAGATTTAAAGTTGTTTCCTTCCTAACTCAGACCTTACTTCCTTGGTCCCTTACTTTATAATACTGTCTCCACACATTCTCCTTCTTACATTTATGAATTCCACCTTCACCTCTTCAGTCCGTTCACGCCACACTAGATCCCGTACCTTTGATCTTTACACTCCCTCTCGTAGAACTGTTGCGTTAGGTTTGTCTTCGGCTCACCTAGGAGTTCCCGGGTAACCGGCCTGTATACAGATTTAAAGTGGTTGTTTCCTTCCTACCGCAGACTTTACTTCCTTGGTTCCTTCCTTTGTAATACTGTCTCCACACAATCTCCTTCTTACATTTATGAACTCCTTACCTTCACCTCCTCAGTCCGTTCACGCCTCACCAGATCCCGTACCTGATATCTTTACACTCCCTCTTATAGAACTGCTTCATTTCGCCGCTCTTTCCTAGCTCGTGCAGCTAGCCTTTGGAACACCCTACCCTCAAATATTAAACGTGCTCCTTCTCTTTCCATTTTAAAATCCCTCCTTTTTCAGTATCTTCTATCCATCCAAACTGAATCTTCCTATCTATGGATTTTGATTCATTTTGATTGAATGAATTATATGAGCTTGCGATATGTTTGTAAAATAATGGAATTAGCAGGAGTAAAGTGTGATTTGGCGTTTTCTTTAAATGGGTACTTCACTAGCATCTTTTGTTTTTTTTCCCTAAATCTGTTATAAGCTCACTGTTTTTTTCTTTTTTCCTTCTAATGTATATTCTTTGAGCCAGAAAAGGCCTTATGTAAAATTCACCTGAAGTTATTCAAGGGGTCTCTAAGTCCCAGAATAATGTTTATTTTCTTCTTCTTGAAATCGATACTGAACCTATTGGAAAGAAAAAAATTAACAGTCACTCCTGTCATCTCCTGCTTGCCGTGCCGGAATGTTTCCATTGCACCATAAAACGCTGTATTCGTCTTTCTCGTGGGTTAGGCTCTCGCTAGTGTGGTGGGAATTTAATAAGTTATCTAGCTCCTCCCGGTGGTGTAATGGAAACATACCGGCCCGGAAAGCAGGAGATCAACGTTCGATTCCTGGATGAAACAGATAGATTTTTTATTCTATTCCCTCTCATTAATTGTTAAATAAATTACGAAATCGAATGAATAGGAGTGGGGATTATTTAGTCTAGATTAATGCAAGAAAGGTATGCCCATCGCTAACATATATATTCTATAAATGTAGATGATAACATGACTAAGAAAGTTCAAATGCAAATATTCATCAACTGTGCAATTCGCTTAGCTACGCAATTCCGGTATGGCAGAATTTTATTATTTGCAAATTGCATGCTTGAAATTTTGTTCTAAAAGCTTGAGTCTAAATCGCAGTGCAATAGAATGGACTAAAGAGGATTTTGAAAGCAAAAGTAACAGTAGAACAAATGGAGAGTTTTTGACCGTGGAGATTATTAGTAGAACATTTATATGTTGGGGTAAAAATCCGAAAATACAATTAATTTTTTTAAATTGTCTGCCTATAATTTAAAATAATGTTTTAAATTATCTGTCACATTTAGTTAGTTTTCTTATGACATTGTATTTCAACAGCCCTGAATATGGCTTACAATATTTGCCTAAACGTTGACAGATAAATAAAAAATACACATTTTTAAATTGTATTTTTGGATCAACCTTGACCGAACCCCAAAAAATAAAACATTTACTAATAATAGTACGTCTTTTTTTCCTTTCACTTATGTCGTTATTTGGTTTAGTAGAAATAGTCTGAGAGCTATTATCTTGTAACAGTTCTACCCTAGGACGTTGTCTAACTGCTAGTGAGGGTTAAGTCCGAAGTGGAAGGGCTGAGTGGAGAAACACAGTGGAGAAGGGCTACCTGCCAGGACAATAGACACCCTTCATAGCAGAAGTCCACAGTGGAGATAGCATCAAGTACCCCTGTGTCGTCAGCTGAGGTCACAATGAACGATAGGATAGCTGTCCTAATGGGAGCTCCCCTCCCCCTACAAAGGTAAATATAATTCCAGCCCTTATCTCCCCCCGGGGGATCTGTACAAGTGCGAGCCCTACACGTGTGTGACGTCGCTTCCGGTTATTTATGTCAGCGGCAGGTGTCCTATAAAATGGGAGTGAGAGGGGGGGGGGG
>KZ807010.1:610670-632061 GCA_000696205.2 Oncopeltus fasciatus
GGTTTTTTTCAAATTTGTTTTCATAAACTTTAAATTTTCTTACATAGCTTTCTACATTCATACTCTTGATATCACATTATATTATAATTCTCTATTATACTAATTTCAATTATTATTGTATTCTCATGACATTGTATTTCTACAGCCCTGAAGATGGCTTACAATGTAAGCCGAAACGTTGGTAGATAATCCTTTATTAAAAAATACACTTTTTTTAAATTTGTATTTTTTTGGATCTACCTTGACCGAACCCCAACTAAAATCATCTTAGCATATATAAGAAAGGTCGCCAAAAACGCATTCAATGGATGTGTGAATCAACGCTGTTTACTATTAATATTCAGCTTCTCACCATAACACCAAAGCACCATATGTCTGAGAGACAAAATTGTATCATATAAACTCATATGAAGTTTGGCAGATAGCCATAGAGAGAATAAAAACACCTGGTGTGAATCACTCATATAACTTTCCCTTCCTATCCTCCCAAAAGAAGCCTGTTTTACATTCATTAACTGAATCATCATAATGGTTAGAGAAATTTTAGAGTGTTTGAATGGATTATAAAATTTAAGTTCTTTCAAGGTACCCTCTACCCTTAGAGGTATTCCAAATTCAGTAAATCCCAATGTTATGATATATTTATTGAGGTTGTTCTCTTAATAGATTTTTTTTTTTTGAAATTTTTTTTCCGGATAATTCATCCATTCCTGTCAAGTAGACCAGAAAAATGATTGTCACTAAATTGTATTCAAACTATTTTAAATATTTAGTGCAAGGCTGAACAATATACAAATATTCAACTACCAACTGTAACTTTGTGGAATTTCAGATGCAGATATGAAGGAATTTTCTTAAAAGTTGTGTCTTGATTTTAAAAAAAGCTTTGTTTTTACCACGGGAAATATGCTTTGAAAACTATTTGGAAATTTGTTCCATTCATTTAATTCGAAGCACATCTCTGAGAGGCACAGTTACATAGAAATTTATATATATATAAAAATATATACATATATATATATATATATATATATATATATATATATATATATATATATATATATATATATATATATATATATATATATATATATATATATATATATATATATATATATATATATATATATATATATATATATATATATATATATATATATATATATATATATATATATATATATATATATATATATATATATATATATATATATATATATATATATATATATATATATATATATATATATATATATATATATATATATATATATATATATATATATATACAGACACAAAGAAAACAACACTCGCGGCTGCGATGAATATAATAAATAAGATCAGGAGGAAGAAAGGGTTTAGTGAACACACATAAAATAAAAAATTACAATGAGTATTAAATTGCCGGGGAGACTTCTTGCCCATCTTCAGAGAGAAGTCTCACTTCACTCCTCTCTCACAAAGGTCGAGAATTCTCCCCAAAAATTTAATACTCATTATAATGTAATCTTTTCTTTTTTGTTCACTACACCCTTTCTTTCCCCTATGCCAATTTATTATATATGTGTATAAACACGCACACACACACAAATGCAGCTTTCTCTATTATTATAAATCTGATATATAAGCTTAAATGTNGGGGGGGGTTTGGGACGGGCTGTGAGGCGTAACTAAAGCCTCGTGTACAAGTGTGAGTAGCCAGGATCTCTCTCTGGAGAGGAGCCAGAGGTCGAGAAGGCGTCCCCCCCCCCTATCGGCAGCCGGGGGATTGAAACGCTAAACTTGTGAAATCAATTACCCCCACCACCACTACGGCCTCCCTCAAAGTGCCGCCGGCCGAAATCTCCCATCACACCTCACGGATTACCGCCCCCCTCCCCACAGCTCGCCGGTCCGCTCCGTCGTGCACTTCCATAAGACTGCTTCCATCACGAGAGACCAAAACACTCCTGGCCTCAATCAGATCACTTACTCAACATCTACTTCTTATTTAGCGCTGAAGACACGAGGACACGCCCATCAATTGTAAGCTCTTCATGCCGGCACAATCACCAGACTACACGAGAGGTACATTATTTCGCATCCTGCTTAAGGAACGATGAATGTATGATCCGCTCAAAAGTGCTTTTGTATTTTTTTTTCTCATGGTAGGTACATATAATGTATGCAATGAACATGTAACATAATAATTCAAGAAATTACACTAAGTTATTATAAATATACAAAAGGAAATAATAATTAAATTAACAACAACAAATGAAAAAAGTGAAAATTATCAGTAGAAAAGATACTGAAAAAGGAAGAAGAATGTAACTTGCAAAATATCTAAAACAAATATACTAAACAAGGATTTAAGAAAAAATAATATGTACATGAATATGAATATATATATTTTTTTAAGTGTGAACTGCATTTACGGGTATACATATATATGTTTTGCGATATCATATTAAAAAGTACAAGCTAACTGTAACTGTAACTGTAGTACCTGGGTTTAGTATGTGGTTACTATAGTATGTGGGTTCAACTCTATTGGTGGAATAGTGATGTATAACTAATATTGATGTATAGTATTATATGGAAAATCCTAATATCCTAACTCTAATGTATATTTAAATTCCTGAAAATAAATAATCTAATATATGTATAGAGGCACTAATTTCGTTCCCACTTTTTAAAACATAGGAATCATATTCGGCATTAATGTTAGTTGTTTTTCTATATTATTGAATGAGTTGGTTAATGTCTTAATCGAAATAGACGGGGTATAAAACAGTAAGCAATTTTATTATTATTATATTATTAATGAAATTTCCTTACATTTGTTATTCTTAATATCTTTACAAAAACGCCAGTTAATAAAATATTTGAGAAGGTACCTACGAATGTTGACTTACCCCACTCTTAAGTCTAGAGTCTGTCAGAAAGTGATATTTCTTTCCTCTCATTTTTCATTCGGCTTTTGAGATAAATTTAGTAAGTTATTCTTATTTTGTAATATTATAATCTGTAATAATACATGGGAAACCTGTTTAGATCACTGAGCTCCAGTGGGACTGACATTTCCCACTCTCAGACTCACTCCCTGGTGAGGTTTTGTTTTAGCGAATGTTACAAAGATGTTATAAACAGGACAAACCTTTATGAAGCCCTTAGGCAGTTTAACATACCTGAAAAGCTAGTTAGGTCCATCATGGGTCCTCAAGCTTCCCGTCCGGGGGGACACATTGACCTGCCAGCTGTTTAATTTGGCCTTTGAGAGGGCAATAAGATATTCTAGCATTCAAACAGCTGGAATCATACTTAATAAGCCTGTACAACTCCGGGTTAATGCAAATGACACTAAGAAGATCGGGCGATCACGTCAGACGAATGGTGATGCCTTTCTCTCCCTCGTAGAGGCGGCAGGAAGGCTAAATCTCTCCTAGCAGCGTTGGATAGCTGACCATCACCCAACGCAGCTAGGAGAGATAGTATAGTTCCTTGGATCCCAGATTGTCTGCAGTAATGATATAAGTGTTGGAATAAAAAATAGAATGACCCCATTCGATATTACTTAGGGCTGAGGTAACACCTGGCTGGGCGGTGACAAGAAGAACACAGTTCTTTTCCTTTCCTTCTATATTCCATCCATATAACACTCTATATTCCGCCCATACTTATGCCCAGTATGGAGCGATGACCAGGACCACTACCAGAGCCAATTGCCAGAATGTCCTCATCTTGGAGAGGAGTATATTTGGAGAAGTTCTTGCCCATGAAGAATGGCGGCCTAGAATCAACCAGGAAGTCTGGGCGAGCAAGACTCGGATGGGCTGGGCATATTCCGCGCATGGACTAGGGAGACCGCTCATAAAGACATGGAGAAGAGTCGGTCGACTGGATGGACTGTTGCTGGAGAATTTGTAGGCCCACAACTGTATGGTAGCAGCACGAGACAGAGACTTCTAAGATTGAGGAGGTGTGGATACAAAGATTGACCCCTCACGGCAGTCACCATTTCCAAAAAGTGACTCTTCTACCAAAGCACATAAATATCGGATTACTTAAACATTTAACCCCTGCGTGATAGGCTTCATTCGCGTATATCTATATGGGACCTTCATTTAGCCTCCCTGTAAAGCACTTAGGGTTGTGGAGAGAGGGGCTATCTAAGGTCGCCATCCCATTCTAATGGCTCTGTACAAGCCTTTATTAATAAATAAAAGATTGCCCTTTGCAGCATTCGACGATTACGAGACCCGAGATTATGAGATGCCCTTATTTATTGAGATGCATAGTTCTTTGCAAATGAATCGGCCATAGTTAATTATAGCTGAAATATTTAGTTTCAAAGCATAGGAATTGTTCGTTAATGATTTAAATCAGTTGAGAGGGGGTGGTAATTATTGAGAGACAAAAAGGAAAAATCATGAACATCTTCCATTCCAGAACACAATTCATAACCGTCTTTGTAGGGAAGGAATCAGTACAAATCACAAAGCCATTTGCCGCATTTTAGAAGAACCAACATCTCATCCCGCCCCAGAGAGTGACAGACTTCTTAAGGAGACACCTCGAACAGGCGAACTGAGGGTTCGCAACCCTGAATGACGTACTAATTCTGCCCCGCTGTAAGTATACTGTTGGATATAAGGGCTGAGGGGTGTGGAGCAGAACTTGGAGGGGAAGTGGGGTGGTATTGGTATCTCCTCCAACCCCTTTTGACGACTGTCATTTCCTCTGTGGGAGTTGATGCTTCCTGTCATGTAACCCCAGGGGGGGTTATCCAGAGGACCCCTGTTGCCTGTTAGATGAAACACTTCTGGCTAGTGTGCTAATTTATCAGAATTGATTAACACAACTATATATATATATATATGAGGTCGAGAAGGCGTCCCCCCCCCCTATCGGCAGCCGGGGGATTGAAACGCTANTATATATATATATATATAAATTTAACTAAAAATCTTATCAATGTTTTTTATTTTCTTCGAATTCTATTTATTTTAGTGTGAATAGCTTAGACGGTGTTTATAGCGGCTCCGGGCTAAGGAGATCTGTTGGGGTCTCAATCCTGGCACCGTTGATCCTAGTCATTGTGAGTAGAACAGTGTGGTTTCTTGTGGATAAACCCAACACCCATGTCCATAAATAATTGAAAATAGATTTTTAATAATGAATAATAATATAAAAACGCAATACTTTTTCTTGATAATGCTCCAAAAACAAAAGTTATTATAACCAATAAATACAAAGGAATAGAATTTTTATTCTATTCCCTTGCATTTATTTGTATAATAAAATTTGTTTTTGAAGCATTATCAAGAAAAAGTATTGCGTTTTTTATTTTTTTATTTAAACTCTTACTGACTCAATCGGGACTCGAGCCTGGAACTCTTGCTTTCCGGGCTGGCGTGTTAACCATTTACTCCACCGATACTAGCCAGATAAATCATCACATTCTCCGCACTCTACGGGGAATCTAAACCTCCGAGAAAGACGAATACATCGTCTTATGCTAACATTGTCAGCTATTTATTAGACTCTCGATTTTTTTAAAATTTATAACAAACATTGTATCTGTTGTGGTATATAATCGCTCATTAATTTTATACAATAAATGCAAGGACTATCTCAGCCGGGACTCTAACCCGGATATCCTGCTTGCCTGGCGGGCTTGCCCGGCTGAGACAGTAAGATTTTTTATTCTATTCCCCTGCATTAATTGTATAAAATTAATGTGGGATTAAATACCACTATAAATACAATATTTATAGAAAATTATTATATTTTTAAAGTAATTGATTTACCTTCAAGATAATAACGAGGAGCGTAGTTCGCTCCCAGTTGTTGATTCATTTACACCTGTAGTGTTCATTTCACAGCTTAATTTATTTATTTGGCATATCGTTTTTATGTAAAAAATATATAATTTTTCATATTCAAAGCCCTTAGACCCTTAGAATCCCCGGCGGATCCCTCCTCATGAAGTTTGACGGTCAATCGACCATCTCCAAATAAAGTAATAGTCTTTAAATCTGAAAGGTTTCCACCCTATATGGATATCTTGCCAAAATACAGAGTTGCATATTTGTTGTTTGATTGAAAGATTTGCTGCTGTTCATGAAATGTAACGCATGGTTTGTTCAGGAGTCCTCCAATTAACCCCTCCGAATGGGACTTGAATCACCCCCTCCCACCCCCCGGATGGCTGTGTATCATTCTACAATGGAGGGACTGATGCCAGGCGCACAACAGCGGCTTAACTCTGAGCCTGCACATCTGTCCCGTATGCCGCCTGACTGAGCCTAACCAATGGGGATTAGGGGATGGGAGCTGCCGACTTGCCGGAGGCCGAGGCTTTGAATGGCTCTCCTCCACCCTTACGGCTAGGCCCTTCAAGGGCGTCTTCTGGCGAATTTCCGAGTCTGCTCTGGTAACGAGGTCAGTTTACGGAAAAGTGTGGGGGCCAACCTCCGCCAAGTACAAAACCGCACTTTGGGAGTCGGTCTGATATTTAGAAGAAGAAGAAGAAGAAATATATTTTTATTCTTGGCCCAAAACAATTGTTTTTTTTTCAAGATATGGTATGTATACAATAAATACTATACTATTTACACCAGAAAACAAAAATACAATAAAATTATTTAAGTAGTAGTAGTGCTGATATAGTCTAGGTTCGCTAGGAGGCGTCGCTGGGTGACTGCTCCGAGACAGGTAGCTCCTGAAGACAGCGGCAGACGTTCATGGTGTTTGTAGGTGAGGTCCTGGATGTGAAAAGAAATGGGCTCAACTCCCAGTTCCCTCCTGATCCTGATATTAAGAATAGTCCATCACTCAGGAGCTGCGTTTTTCAAGCAGATTTCCCATGTTTCATTCTAAACTGGATATAAATAAAAGTAAATGAGGAATTGTAAGTTGTTTGCTTTGTATGGAACAAAGAGCCTAAAAGGTATGCCCGCTAAAGTATGCAATAGACTGGCCAAGACGGCAGCGCTGCGTAGCTGCATTCGTAAATTTCTCGCTTAATGTGCGATTTTTTTTTTTTTGTAGAAAAATTGTATAAAATAAAAATTAGAAAATTACATTGTGCACCTATTGTATACTTTAAATATTTTCTTAACTTAATAACGAAGATATTAAGATTAATATCCCTTCCTTTAAACCTCCCTCCTTCTCATACGATTGCATTAGAAAAAAAATTATATTTTTTAAAAACACGAATGGAAAGTAAAAATATTGAATTTTATTTTTATATTTCAATCATTAAATACTAGAAATTATTACATTATTAAATTTATTTCTTAATTTGAGATTTTTGTAAATTGTTTTGGAATATAAATGATATAAAATTTACATTTTACAACCATTATTTTCTCTAAAGTTTGAGAAGATATTACGATTTTAAATTGTTGTCCCACTCTAAAACCCCCCTCGCCCTATCCTAATTTCAATCAACAACGAAGTCACCCCACGGATTGCAAAAATAAGTTTAAATACAAAATTTTATTTCATTATTTTAAAATTGGCGGACGCTATTTGCGTATACAGACAAAGAAATAAATAAAGATATATAGAAACCATATATAGAAAATGAAATACTCCCGGCTGCGATATGAACAGGCAATCAAAAACAGGTGGGATAGAGAGTGTAGTGCACACACAAAAAGAAAAATCCCAAGAAGCAAAATTTTCTGTCTCTGAGACTCTTCCTTTACGTAGAAGACTGTCTTCTCTTCACTACTTAACGACGAAGGACGAGAGATCCCCGAAAATTTTGCTCCTTGCGATTTTTTCTTTTTGTGTGTGCACTGCACTTTCTATCCCACCTGTTTTGATTACTAAATAAATGTATATATAAATTTGAACAGAATTATAAAATTTAATTTTAACAGAAAAATGATTACTTTTATTTTAATAACAATAGCAACGTTATAAGCCTCAGATTCAAATAGATTCCAGTCTAAGAACTACTGGTGTCTCTCTCAAAGAAAATTCAGGACTCCTATAATTCTCGTGTATGAAAGAAGGATGGTCAGAGCTACCCTTAGTGAGACTGATCAAGCTTTTGGTTAAGAAATTATATTTCTTTCTTAGTTATTCCGCCATTAGCCGTTCCGAAAATACCTCTCCAAAGAGCAATGTTAAGTTTATTAACAAGAAATGAGAAGTTGACCATATGTATTCTGGCGTCACTTTTTGGAAATGTCACCGTCGTATGTCTAAGGGTTCTATCACCTTATACTCCTACGTTCTTAGGCTCTTTTGAAGGGTGAATTAATCAGTTGTATTTTCTATCCCCTTTCTATTAATGTCATATCCCGCAATGTGCGTCACTTCCAAAAATAAATATTAAAAATTAAATTTCTCATAAATTCAGTTTGATCATTTCTTTCCTAACACTTATAATAATGAAAATATTAACGATTGTGCAATCTGTTCATTCTATAAACAATCCCCTCCCTTCATTTGATTACAACAAGTAAACCATCGTCTGATATATATATGTATACTCATACAACCCTGTCAAGAGAATTCACAGTTACTAAAGTGTAGAAAAAAGGAAAGAAGAAAAAAAAAAAAAAAAATTAAAATGTGTTAAATATTTTATTTGGTAGTGGTTTTTTATCACACATAAATTTTAAACAATTAATGAGAGGGAATAGAATAAAAAAATCTAACTGCCCCAGCCAGGAAACGAACCTGGATCTCCTGCTATCCGGGCCTAGCGTGCTGACCTTTACACCACAAGGACAGGCTAGATATCTCATTAAATTCCCTCTACACTAGGGGGAACCAGAACCAAATAAAATATTTAGAAATTACAATTAAATAAAGAAATTATGAGAGTCGACAAAATGTATGACAATGTCAGCTCCTTCGAGTGTAAGAAGAAGTTCTCGTCTTTCTCGTAGGTTAGGCTCTCGCTAGTGTAGAGGGAATTTAATGAGATATCTAGCTAGTCCTTGTGATGTAATGGCATAACACACCGGGCCGGATAGCACGATATCCAGGTTCCATTCCTGGCTGGGACAGATAGATTTTTTTATTCTATTCCCTCTCATTAATTGTTTAAAATGTGTTATTGTTTTAAATTTTGGAAAATACTGAGTAAGAAGTATTTAGAAGAATCCAGATTGTTCATTATTACATGGTAGTTGTAATATGTTAATTAACATGTGTAATATTGGGAAGTGTATGGGGGCGGGATATAAGGGGGAGTGATACGATGATACTATCAGAAGAGGAACCGTGGGAAAGAAGATAATAAGACCGATAAAGGAAATGCAGATGGTGGCGTCGCTTGGAAGGGGATGTGAGGATACTGTTTGAAGTACGGGATTGGGCGCGCTGCGAAAAGACGAAGGCGCTCAGGAGCAGAGAGCGAACATCAGCGAGGGAAGTGATTACAAGCTCTTGGCGTACCACGCCGAGTGCGAAGGTAGAGGGAGCTTGTTTGCAGAGCTGTGTCGGGGGTGAGTCACGAACACAGCGCCCGCTAGTTATTAGTTGTGGGCAGGGACCCCCCCTAACCGAGCCTAATCCCGCACTAACCCCCGCGGTATATACCCGCCCTAATAAGGCACCCTCTCTCCCTCCAACCATAGCCGATTAATTCGCTTTCATCCCCTCTGCTCCCCTTCGGCAATATAGAAGGGTGTGCAGATGGCCGTCGCCATTCAAAAGAGCCTCTTCTCATATTTATGTTAACGGCATTCAGAGCTGGAGCTTACGCCTTGCTCCTCGGGGGTGACGTGCTGCACCCACCCCCCGGAAGCGCACCGTCGTTAAATTAACTTATAGCTATTTCACGATTGAATCTTCCCTTGTGAAATGGGATTTACTCCTTAATGGGAATACTGTAGACTTCCGACCATCGATAAATGGTGCATTTTCAGTTACAATTTCATGCATGATTGTAAGATCTTATTTATTTTGCATAATTACGTTACGGGAACTGATTGAAAGAGTACAACAGAATAGTTACTAAGAAGGGCACTAAAGCTCTCTAGTACTGCACACAGTTCTTATGGAGGTTCTCGTCAATCTCAAAACGCTTCTTAAGGAACGCAATTTTGAGATCAAATGGAAAGTAGAGAATTTTAGTTGGGGTTCGGTCAAAGTTAATTAAAAAAATAAAATTAAAAAAAAAATTGTATTTTTAATACCTGCCGATGTTTCGGTTTACATTGTAAGCCATCTTCAGAGCTATCATGAAGGCGAGAGCTGATGTCGTACTACATGGTTCAAATGTTCATTACTCCATGTCTAGTCAATAAGCCGAAACGTCGGCAGATAATAAAAATACACCTTTTTTTTTTCGGATCAACATTGACCGAACCCCCCCCCCCCCCCCCCCAAAAAAAAATTATCTACATATAATTTTAGAACTTTGTGCAAATCAAAATTCGGAGTTAAACAGGATTGAGCTTTGATGATCTTCTATTGGGCACTGTATCAATCTATGAAAATACAATTCTATAAAACCGGGAGCCTAATGTGTTTTGATACTGAAATCCCATAAATAAGTTAAAATTAGCTTATTCCTTCTAGTAATTCTATCTATCAATATCGTTTTAGAGAATTTTCAATAAATCTGGAACTGACGTCATTCTCATAAAAATATTTTAAAATTTTTCTTTTGTATGTAATTCTTTTCTAAACTATTCTTAACAAAAAAATATAGAAATATATTATAATTAAGGCCATATAGCGATAAATACAATAGCGGCTTTTATTGTGATAAATAGAATTTGTCTCCCTGTTCATCTTAATATTTAACGATCGATTTCCACAACTTCACACGACTCCACTCTCTGGAGCTCCTGAGGCAGTAGGCGTACAAACCAAGGAGGGTGGAATTGTGTTTACCTAGCACAGGTAGTGTTAACTGCAGCACGCAGCCTCAAATTGCTGAAATCTGTCCTTAAAATCTCTGTTAATTATGATTAAGAAATATATATTTAAACCATACACGTACTCGAACCAAGAATCAAGTTTCTTTTTTGCATTGCATTATATATGTCCTTAATGGATGAATAAATAACTATTCTGAGCAGCAAAGTTGGTATTAAATACATTCGTTATTACTATTGGATGATTTTTTGCTGGGTTTCGGTCAAGATAGAGCCAAAAAAAAAATTATATTATCTTATTTTAAATTATATAATTATTAAATGAAATANAAATTTAGTTTAACTCTGAATATTAGTGAATTTGTCATTTGTATTTACCATTTAATGATTTAATTATTTATGTAGGACTCTTTCCGCCATGATTAAAAATTTGAATTTATTTTTATGATGGAAAAGGCGATTCCTTAAGTACACATATTTAGCCCCTTCATACATAAGTATACTTGAGTAATACTTTCAAGACAGCATCTACTAGAAACAAGTTTTTAAATAAATGAAATTAGAGAATGTATACCTAAATATTTATTTTGGAATTTAGACAATGGCTTGTCTTATTGTATTTGGAAATTAGGATTTTAGATGAGATATGTAGATTATTTCTATTTAATTATTAGATGACTAATTATCATATCCATAACAATAAGTACTATTAAATATGCATGCAGAATCCGCTTGAAGGGCCTAAAATATCCTTTATATCCTTGGTTATTTATCCAGGACGTGTATTGTTTTTTGTTTTTTTTATTGAGTTTTGATATTTCTTTGTATTTCTTTTTTTAAATATTGTTCCTGTAGGCCTTATTATGTATATTTTATATACCTGTGGGAAGGGATAATAGCAGCGAGAGACAGTAGGTTTGCAATATATATATATGTATGTATGTATAATATCACTATAAACATTTTTATCTTCGAAAAGATAGTTTAACTATAGAATTACCATCCCAAGAGTCTTGATGGTTCAGATATTAGGCATGATCGAAATCCCTTGGCGAACCAGCCACACTTGCGCACTCCGCAATGATCCACGGACTAGTCCAAAACCAGTTCCGTACCTGTCCGTGGTTCCTAGCCAATAATATCTCCTCCGACTAGCCCGACCAGAAAGTCTAGGCCAGATTTCACTAGTCCCATGAAATGGAGAGCCTTGTTCCCAACGAGACTTGTTTTGATGCCTGTGGAATCTTCCGATGCGTCTAGCCATGATTTCTCTACGGAGGTCTTCTGTTTTCTCTTAATTGTTCTGTTTTTATGATCTCTTCACACCAGCTTGCTTTCTCGTGTAAAATAACTCTTTAATCTACGAGATCTCTATCAGCTAAATATATTTTTTCAGGGAATTTATTGGCTATTCTGCTCTAGGCCTATGCATTCATTATTCAAAATGATTCCTCGAAAGAGAAAATTAGTTAATAAATCGTACCAGGGCAAAGTGATCCGTTCTGTAGTTAGTTTAGTGCAAGTTCAATGTCCTCAGTGCACAGTTGTTCTTTCTATGCTTCTGTTTCTAATGTTTCTTAGTGTGCTCCTGGGAACAACCAGTCCTGATATTTTTTTATAGAAAAGGGGAAAGAAATCCAGCAGGCAGAACCACCATTAATTATGGTGGGCAGTGGGTCGCGAATAATAGTATATTTTAACATGTGTTTCTCTGCTAGAATTTTTGTGATTTCAACCATGAAGAGAGATTTATTTTCCTGATTTAATTTAATTTTCAAGTATAAAGAAACTTTATGTACCTTATTGATTACAATTTTCGAAACTAATCAATTCCAAAGTTGTCCATTACAAATTTTATTTAATAAAATAATATAAATAATGTATTAAAATTTTCTATGTTTAGCATGACCGAGGTAAGTGACTATTAAAAATGAAAATAAAACTCTTTAAGAGTCATTCAAAGTTAATATATTATGCATTCATTTTGTTAATTTCGTTTTTCTTTTAAATAATGCTGGTATTATATTTTTACTTCTTTATTACTAATTCCTTAGTGAATAATGTTCACGTGAAAAGCTAAGACATTCACCACCATTATTATCCTACCAGTCATTATTGAAATACAATAATTTGTATTCACTCCCATGAATGATATCATTATGTTCTATAAATACGATATACTGTTCAGTCATGATGTGCTCAAGTTTCTCTGTAGATAACTGTTACCAATCCCTTGTAAAGAAGCTTTTTTTTTATATTCTAATTACTTCTGTTTTGTTATGTATTGTATTTATATCAGTTTTACTGATAAGAGATTTGATGCAATAGTTCACTATTTCTATATATAAGTTATTTCACCCTACACAATCAAATGTCTTCTTTAAAACATAACTATAATTTCGCTATAAAAGTAATCGAACCCTTTTCGAGCACTAGTTTTGGAGTCCAATACATATTTTATTTTTTAAAGTAATTGACTTGTCAATGTGTTTTACCCACTGGTCTTTTGGGGTGGGATGTGTTCGGGTCTCGCCCGGGCAAGCTCTTATCGACAAATAAAAATTTATCCTGAGCCATAGGTGTTTAGAATGGGGTGGCAACCTATAGATAGCCCCTCCTTCCATGACTAAGTAGTTAAAAGGGTGGCTAACACTTATTTTAAATAAAGTAAGACTTATGCGGATGAACTATATGAATAGTATTTATTTACTTCTAGAATTTCCTCGGAAGATATGCCCAATTTCACTTTTGATAATTTTTAATCCCTCTACTGCTGGCCAAACAATTTCCCGAATGGTGGTGGTGGTGGGGGGGCTTTGTGAAGATATCGCATAAGTCTTATCGAAATCCCTTTCTTAGTTATCGAAATTACACCTTATCTGAAAGTTGGAGATTGCTTTCTAGGTGTTGTGTCCGATCCTCTCCCCCTTATCAGTAGGCTAGGTCCAAGCTCTTTGGGGAAGTCTTCCAAAGCGATAAGAGGTTGTCCGAGCGACCTGAACGACCAGTCCTCCCGCAGTAAGCGTCCAGCCCTCTGCCATCTCGTCCTGGGCACTCCAGTCAGGGAAATGTCACTGGTACTCCTCAATCAGCATCAACTCTCCTTCCAGTACTTCAGCCTGGATTTACTGGCACAGGTATTCGGTATCCGGATCTTACATTCGTTTTCCCTCAACTTTCTACTGAACTCGAAAAAAAAAAAAAAAATTATTTTTATATATCCTAAATTTCTAAGATGATTTTAGTTGGGGTTCGGTCAAGGTAGATCCAAAAAACACAAACTTGAAAATGTATTTTTTAATAAAAAATTATCTGACAACGTTTCGACATTGTAAGCCACCTTCAGGGCTATCTGAAGGCATGAGGGGACGTAGTGTCACCCAGATCTCATTTTCATGACCCAAAAAAAAAAAAATCTCCAACCGTCATTACTATTTAGAAAAGTTTATTTAAACAACCAATTTTTTTGTTATTTGGTGATATAAGAAACGATCATTTTTTGACACATTAAAAACGATAATGCTTACTTTTAAATAAAATGTGGCATGTTGGAGTTCATATTTTATTTTGTGTTCGATTTTCGGTAACGATTTTTAATCCATAGACAAATTACGTTTTTTTTTTCTTTATTATTCCTCCCCTTTCAACCACTTAGGTCGTGAAGGAAGGGTTATCTAAATGTATCCAATTAATTTTAAACACCCATGCCACTGGATAAACATTTATTTCTCCAGCAAAGTCTGCACAGGTTAGGACTTGAACCCGCGACTACCATTGTTAAGGTTTACTATTTATAGTTTATTTTATTTATAATTTACTATTTGATATAAATTAGATTAGTAAGAACCAGTTTTAAAGATGAGTAGAGTACACTCAAGATTTATCTTTAGTTAAAGGGTTGCAATATTAAAGTAATTGCTGTTTCGAATGCGTCCTCGCTTATCTTCCTTACGAGAAAACGTTTGTAAGGATACGTTGCTTAGCAAGTTTTTTGTAGGTCCTTCCTAAGCGTATATCGGGAAGCATTGGATGGCCAAGGCGAATCCTCCTTGTGTATGGGACGTACTGCCCCGTTAGAGAGGAGGAAGGTTCTCGTGCCCAGAGAAAGGCAGGACTCGGTACGTGAAATGCAAAGCGGTTAGCGGGGCACGTAAGAGAGCTCTCGTCCTGGGAAGATCGTGCCGGCTTCCCGCTAGGTCCTGGCGTCTTCCTTCCTCGCCGAATTGGAAAACGTCCTCCCCCCGGGAATTAGATCCGAAGTAACCTCAGCCTGACCAGTCAGTTCTCATGTTGTACAGGAAAATACGATTCGGCTTGACTTTGGGCAAGCTTTTATTCAGAAGTATAAGCTATTCCAATTTCATGGGTGTTTAGGATAGAGTGGCTCCCTGTAAATGGCCCTTCCCTCCATACTTCTAAGTGGTTAAAAGTGAGATTAAATAAAAAAGAGAATGAATCAGTGATTATGCTTTCAATTAAGTCTTCATCAGTATTAGAAGTTTTATAAGACAGGGTAAATCCTTACCAGGTTCGATCCTATCTACTTAACGAAAATATATGGTCACCTAAAATTATATTGTGTGCATGCATTGTATGAGTGTGTGTTTCACAACAAAATGTTCTATTTGTCATAGAGTTCATTAATTTTCGTTAATTAGCAAAAGTACCAAAAGAAGATATACAATATAATGTGATTATTAAATACAGGAGAGTTATATTTAATTTAACCTATTACTAAATAATACATTTATATTNAAAAAAAAAAAAAATTATTTTTATATATTTTATTAAAGTTTGACATAAGTTTTAGGTAGCATACAGACATTTCCTTTTAAATTCTTAAATACCTTCATTGATACAAGTTTTTTTTTTTTACAAAAAGTATTTATCATATAATATAGTATTAGAAAACTATATTTTACACTTATTCACGTTTTACAAATCATTTACGTTTTGAATTATGTTTTGTCCAAATCCTCTCCCCACTTCTTCCATCAATCAGAGCCGTTATAGAACTTAATAATAGGGCTTGCTTTGTATTTTATTTAAAAAAAAATTGTTGACGTTAAAAAGCTCTCAAATAAATTGTATGGAAGTATGTATGAGTTACATTATACTTTTTTTTATTAAAATTATTATTGTTTTGATTTATAGAATGAATCCTGAATCATTTTAGTATATTTATAATTTAGTTTATATTGCTATATAATGATTTAAGACAGTTTTTGAATTTGTCAATGATGTTCGCTAGTAATTTTAGATTCAAAAAGTAATGATTTTATCTCAACATATAATTATATTTATTTGTTTATTTGAATACACATACACACACACACACACACACCAAACAATTTTCTTGTTAGAATAACTCAAATGTTAATTTCCAGTATAGGATTGGATTTAGGCCATATTTGAATCCAGTCTCAAATACTTAAATCTTTCTTCTATATTTGTAATGAAAGAAAATGTTTTTATTTCATTAAAGGGGAACTGGAATTAGAATCTCTTTTATCTCTAATGTTTGTGTCAGTCAGATGTTATAACATACTTTTTTTTTTAATGTTGTGTCAACCTTTGGTCATTAACGCCAGGGAGATATTATATAACATAGTTTACATATAATAAAAAAATTGTTGTAATGTGTTTGTTATGCATCAGGTAAATAAACTTATCCCACTCCCCCCACCCACTCAAAGCAAAATACCTGTGTCTTCCAAATTCATCCCTACCTACCGTTTGCACCAGTTACTTACATATAAAGCTAAATTAATAAATGATAAATTAAACATTTTAATTATATTAAATTAAAACTGTAATTTACTACTATTGGATTATTTATTACTTTTTTTTTAAATTAAATTGTATGAATTTTATTATATCGAGTCAATTTTTATTTATATAATCAAAAAAATTTGTGAAGAGTTGAGTTTAT
This sequence comes from Oncopeltus fasciatus, assembly GCA_000696205.2. Classification (NCBI taxonomy): domain Eukaryota; kingdom Metazoa; phylum Arthropoda; class Insecta; order Hemiptera; family Lygaeidae; genus Oncopeltus; species Oncopeltus fasciatus. The sequence goes on from KZ807010.1 coordinate 627,441, forward strand.
TTTGTAATTTTTTTGTAAATGTGTTTATCTTGTATATCTTAATCATTAATGAAATATTTAGTTTTTCTTATCAATTGGAGTAAGTCTGAGTGGCTCTTAGGCCAGTTATCTCTGAGAACTTTAGACTATTAAATCTCAACTAATATATCTTGAGAAATTATTCGTTTGTCACTTTATTTAAGTCAGTTTCATTTTTACTTTTTGCTTTCATTCTTCTTTGTTATTTTTTGAGGAATTAATTAATAAATTTTTACCTTAAATTTAATCACTTAGGTCGGGACGCCATTGTTAGCTCATGGGATCTGTTCGGTTCTCGCAGTCCTGGAGCTGCGGATACAAATTGTTATCGATGAATCAAATCTTGAGCCACTGACGTCAAGAAGGGATGGCAACCTGTAGATATCCTCTCTGCTCCCCCTCCATGACCCAAAGAGATAGAAAGGGAGGCTAACTCTTGGTTTAAAAAAACAAGATTTAGTTCTTGGAGAGAGGCTCTTAAAACAGGAAGTTACGTTCTTCTTGTCACCCATGGTACTGGATAGGCTATCACTTTTCAATAAAATCTTGTCCAAAGTGGAATTCGAACCAATAACAGTAGCTATACTGGGGAGACTCGAACAATCTCCCCTGAGCAAAGCCAGTGTAAATGAAAAAAACTTTTTTAATTTTTTTTCTTTTTACTCCACTTTTTAATTTCTTATGTCTCAGACATTGTTTTATATTTACAGTACAATAATATATTCCATTTTATTTATAATTTCATTTGTATTGCATTTTAACCTTACAAGATAAAACTTATCAAGTTTATTTATAAATTTATCTATGAGAAAGGAAGTACTTTCTATCTTGACATTTGAGAATAGACATTCACAACTTGAGTAATGTTACCACCCACAAGTTAGTGTTAATGTTTTTTTTTTTTCTTTATGCATACAGTTTTATACAGGTTTACTGCAAGGTTGCTTTTGGCGTGTAAGGTTTTATTGTTTATAATTTTTTTTTTATGGGATATCTTTTTACAGTGTAAGAAATTTCGACTGCACAAATGTGGAGTGGTTGTGAGTGGTTCTTCTCCCATCTCTGAGGGGATTTTTGCCCCTTTTCGAAAACAATTGCACTCTTGTGGAGAAATTTCCTTACGCCTCGGGAAAAAGGGAGCACTCCACAATGTCTTGCACTAACAATGGTCTCGCTGGCCTTAGACCCCACTGGGCTATTGATAGAACTTTCTTCTGTTTGCCAGGCATTTCACAGAACTCAAGAGTTATTTCATTTAAATATTCAATGAGCCTTTTATTCTTTGTCAGTTCTACATTTGTCCTCAAGTGTCAATAAAACCTCTTTCTTTTTTTTTTCATACTCATTTTGTGTTGTTTTCATCGGCCGTTCAATGTAGCAGTCATTACCCTAAATAAATCAAGCTATTCACTCAGATAGGGTTAAAAGACAATTGTAATATATGTATATATTATTACTGGTATAATCATAAGGCATATTATATAACTGTTATTTATTATGAAATTGTTTGTTTTTTCGCGTTTATGAAGTTACTTAAAGAAAGAGTACTTTCACTGTTAATCACACGAANAGTTTTTTATTATTAAACTTTTATTTATTTATTACATTCTGTTTAATAATAACATTTTGTAATTTGAAGTAATTAAACTAGGTATTTAAGCTTCTTTTTGCTAACTGTCATGTAAGTTTTGAATCAAGAATGAGTTTAAAGAGAAAAGTTAATGTTTACAATAGTAGTATTTTCTTAATAATCAGAGTTAAAAGAAAGTTTTAAACTTGATTTCTTTAAAATTTGATTTTATAAGACTTATTTCTTTAATATTTTTGTGAAAATTGCACATTGAGAATTATATTTAAAAATTAAATTCGAGTTTTAAACAGGCCTACTTACTTTTAAAATATAATAAGTTATTTCGCTTGGAAATCCAGTATTCTCCAGGTTATCATACTCTCATGTTAAACGCCACATTTTCTTGTAATGTTTATTAGTAGTTACAGTGAGTGTTTATGAAAGTATATTTTTACAAATACCTTTACCAGTTTTTCAACTTTATTTATTCAATATACATAGTTATTTATTCTTCCCTTGCTTGCTAGTGTGAATCGCGTCGCTCCTTGAGAACTCCTGACGCAAGAATTAGTGTGAGTTGTGTGTGTCTTATCTCCTGAGATATAAGTGGAAAATCATTATTGATACATTCCTCAATCCCCCATTTTTACATAACCAGCAGTAAACGGGCGGGTACCAGTCACCGTGAAAATTTTCCCTACCTGAAGACATAACCTTGCTTATTGCTAGGATTTTTTTTTTTTTTTTCCCCTTAACATCAGATGAACTTTTTTATTGGTGTCCAGTATTAGTTCTTTTGTGATATATTTTGCCATTGTTTCGTTCTTTGATTTCTTTTGAGAGAGAACTACATAAGTGTTATGAAAATTCGACTCAAGCATTTAAATTTTCTAATTTCAATATTTTAAAAAAAATCAAAACTCTAGATCATAATTAATACTGTTGACTCAAAAAAAAAAAAAAAAAAAAAAAAAAGCTTATGCTTCTTTTCCTAATGAAATATTTTTGTCTCTAAATATATTTCTTATCTTAGATAATGGATAATAATAAATTCGTAGTTAATAAATAAATCCTGAAAATTTCGTTAAATAATTGACTTGAACTCCCCTTGGGTGCCGATTCTCAGAAAGATTCTCACCAATTCCTACCTGTGGGTTGAAACCTCCTTCCTAATCTTTCCTTGGTTTGCGGTAGAGGTTCCATCGGATTTTGGGCAGCTTTATTTCTTCAAATCCGCAAAAGACTTCCTTTGAAGAAATCATCTTTCGTCATTATTTCCTTGAGTTGACTTTGGAAAAATTCTTTTTGCCGATTCAACGCACACGCGTACCAAAAAGAAAAAAACATATTTTTCATTGTGTTTCTATTATAAACTGTTTTGATTGTGTTAATGAGTGATGTGTTTGAAGGTTTCCAATTGAAAAATCATTAATATACCCGTTACTAATAATTCAAATAAAAAATGTTTGACATATGGAAGTAATATGTAAATTCGAAATTGTGTTTAAAATAAATGTTAGTATCCCCTACACTTTTTCTCCTCTCTCCTCCCACCACTAGTGAGTTTAATTTTTTTTTTTCCTTTACGCTTTGTGTAATTAAAAGAGTCTTTTTTTTTTCTTACTTGTGACCATCTTCGTTTTACGGAAATCTCTCTATTTTCTCAACTCCTGTTTGATAGACTTATTTAAAAAAAAAAAAAAAAAAAAAAAAAAATAGATGTTACGGAATGAGCGGCTTGTTTTGACATTCTTCCGTACACCTTCACTTGGCATTATCTTCCATTCCAAATGATACTCTCACCTCTGGATATATTGAATAACCGAGCCGAGACGGGGTCTTACACAACTCAGCAATTCCACTCCAATAATTATTCGATTCACTTTCTAAGGCCGTGTTCCCTCTTGCTCTGTTATTTTTCTTCAGGGGTGTATTCCTCTGCTATTTTGTTTCTTCCCTACACGTCCGATAATTAATGTTGTCATGGCTGTTTTAAGATTAGCGATAGTAGCAAAAGAGTTAAAAATAATGAAGATAACGTTTTAGTAAACAAATTACTTCTTGTTTTCTACTATTTGTCGCCTCCTATAAGCTTTCAAGATTATCTTTGGTAGATTTTCCCTTAATTTCTTATTTATTTAGTTATACTTTCTTTAAACTTCTAAAACATATTTGTGTAATTGTTGGAATTCGAATGCATATTGTTTGGTTATTGCTAGTCCAATTTCTGCGGGAAGTCGATAATTTCTATTCGAATCTTCCTGTTTTTCTGGTCGGCCATTTGTATTCCATTGTGTGTTAAATAACGTCCGCTCCACATAATTTTTATTCTTTTGTAATTCTCCTTTATCCATTTATAATTTTCTCTCGCCATTACGTTAACCTTTCTCTTTACTATTTATTTTATTTATTTATTCATCTTGATATTTTTTCTGTATAGGCGATTCTTTAAAAAAAAAAAAAAAACATAAACTAAAAGTAGTCATCTACTGTCCTTTTCAGTATTACTATAAAACGGCAAAATTATCTTTATGAATATTTATAATTTTTGTAGTTATATCTTAATTTTCAAACATTTTTTCTGTATTGTGAAAAATTGGCCAAGTGCTAAAACATTAGGACAGGTGGAAGTTACACTCCGAATACAAATAAAATCCATTCAAAAGGAGAGTTTGTTGACCGTAGATATTATTCTAAGATGATATTAGTTGGGGTTCGGTCGAGGTAGATCCAAAAAAACACAAATTTAAAAAATGTATTTTTTAATTAAGAATTATCTGCCAACGTTTCGGCTTACATTGTAAGCCATCTTCAGGGCTATCATGAAGATAAGAGAGCACGTCCTGTTCCTAAGTTCACATTTCCATGACTAAGTATCATCTTCATGATAGCCCTGAAGATGGCTTACTATGTAAGCCGAAACGTTGGCAGATAATCCTTTATTAAAAAATACATTTTTTAAATTTGTGTTTTTTGGATCTACCTTGACCGAACCCCAACTAAAATCATCTTAGAATAATATCTACGGTCAAC
>KZ807010.1:632751-655397 GCA_000696205.2 Oncopeltus fasciatus
AAAATCTTAATATCTATATAACTAATAACATATATTTATTTTAATTTCTGGTAATTACAGTATCTGAAAATTAATTTAAAACAAAATAATGAATAATATCAACCAATTCTTTAAAAACAATAAATCTATGAACTTACAAGCTGGTGGTGATTTTAAATGCAAGAGTTTTTGACCATAAAGATTATTAGTATAGGATTTGTTGAACATTTGATCCAGGTGACACGTTCCCACTAGTCTATGAAGATACATACATACACACACACATATATATATAGGCTTACTATCTAAGCCGGAACGTCGGCAGATAATAATAAATCCCCCCCCCCCTATTTTTTAATGTATTTTTTTTTTTTGATCAACCTTGACCGAACCCCAACTAATTCTCTTGTAGTAGTAATATTATTTTTAGCTGACTTTTCTTCCAATATATTCATTTTTTCTTATAATCATATGTGTGGATGAGGGGATTCGGTTTATTCTAGACCAAAATTTATAATGCTAATATCTTCGTTTTTATTTATGTTCTGTAACATTTTTATAAAAAAAAAAAAAACCTTTTTTAAAGACGATAACTACATACCTAATAATTCCTCCATCCCTCCTTCCCGACTAGTACAGAGCCAGGTTTTGTGGTAATTTCTTCTTCCGGCTTATAATATATAATTTCTCATTTATGTCGATCTTTATTTAAATCTACACAATTTACGCAGCTCCTGTGTGACACACTTCTGCTCTTCTTCCTCTCGTTAATATAGTTGTCCACCCCTATATTTTGTTCGTAAATATTGCCTATTATATCACCCTTAAAATACACACGCACACTTAAGTATATGCTTAGGGGAAGCGATATTTAGTTTTTGACTCATTGTTTACATTGTAAGGTCAGCGTCCCTGCAGTGATGGCTGCCAGAGGGCGGGGTTGATCAGGTGTTCCTCGCAGGTACCATCCCCCACCCCGTACCTGCGCCCTTTTTACCTGTTCCTTTTTGTCCCTTTTCTCCCTCTGGGGGTTTTTGTCCCGTCCCTTGGTTCGTCCCTCGGCCCTAAAAGGTTTTCTTCTTGGGAGCTCTCTCCCTATTCATCATTCTTCTCGCTGTCTGTCGAATGTCTTTTCTTAGATATGTATCTATTCTCCTTTCGTAGATTTGTTCTCGGACTTACAAACCAATTTTCTAGTGCAGAACTGCTCTTCCTCTTATTTTGTAACTATTTAAATTATCTCATCCGTAACTTTTTTTTTTTTTTTTTTTTTTTTTTTTTTTTTTTTTTTTTTTTTTTTTTTTNGAATTTGGTTGTATTGACTTTTTTTTTTAAACATTAGGCCTTTATGCTTCCCTTCTTTCTTTGTATGTGTCACCTAACGAAGGTTATTTATGTATTTAAATGATTCTGAGTATCATCAAGGAATATTAAATATCTTTCCAATAAATTAATTTTTTTTGTGACAAAATTTGTTCCATTAGGACTTTCTGTTTATTGGAACTGCTTAAATTTTCTCTCTCCTAACCTTGAGACATCAAAAGAATTAAAGTGCTTTTATAATTCTTATGAATACCTAATTTTGCCGTGAATATCTTGGCAATGTATTGAATGATGGTTCGAACAAACTCTGAAGACTATTCAAAAGGAGAGTTTGTTGGCCGTAGATATTATTCTAAGATGATTTTAGTTAGGGTTGGGTCAAGATAGATCCAAAAAAAAACAAATTTGAAAAATGTATTTTTTAATAAAGGATTATCTGCCAACGTTTCGGCTTACATTGTACCTCTTACCTGAAGAATATTTAATACTGGTGCCAACCAAAAATTAAATTTTCTGAAAGCACTGACTGTGGAAGTGGTCGAAGAACCTGCCACACTGTTACAATCACCTGGCTAAGGTACGACCACTTGCAACTGACTCCCAACTAATGAGAAACGCATTCACATGAATATTTTAATATTTTTAGATAGATTTATATATTTTTCTTATAATTCCACCAAAGACTTATGGAGGAATATCTGTAGTTACAACCTGTGGTACATGGGGACCTGTTTCTCAATATTAGCCTGGACTCTTACCCCTGGTATACGGAACTTCCAAACCCTTTTTTGATGAATATCCATTTATATTTAATTATTTATTTCTAACGAAATTGCTTATCTCCTGCTCCACCGTTTTTTTCTTTATTAATATTTGGTAGCCTCTCTTGGAAGCCTAGCTGTTTTTGTCCCAAGGAAGACCGAGCTGGTTCTAATCAGGACTCTGATAAGGAGTCGTTCACTCTCGTGAACAATTCTAGGTCAGTACAGCCTTTCTAAATACAGCCCCCTGCCGCCCCGGTCAAGTGGTCTTGTGCAATACGCGTGCGCTCAACACGGCCTAACTTTCACTCAGGAAGTACTCCCCACTCGACACAGCTCTTTCTTCAGAATCGTTCTTCGATTCTGTTCTTCAGAGTTACCAGCAACTGATGAAACCTGTTCCAGTAGATTTCCCTAAAGGAAATCAAGCATTCACGCTGTTAGTGTGGCGCGACTTGTGAAGAATTACAACGTATCTTTACGGAACATACATTACAGATTCCAATATACATTTTTTTTATTTCTGTACCCTCTTTAATTTTTTTTTTTTTTGCTATGTTAGTATCCCTTGCAACCACATAGGGTCATTGGAGGGAGGGGCTATCTACAGGTTGCCACCCCACTTTAAACACCCATGGCTCAGGACAAGCATCTATTTATAAATAAAAGATTGACTGGGCGGGATTTAACCCGTACGAATCCCCAGAGCTAGCCTGGCGCCCCACTCTTTAATTTTTAAAATAATAAAACCAAATTTGGTATTTAAGCTTCTTTTTGGCTAACCGTTTAATGAGTTCGTTAATAGCAGAAATTGTTCCAGGACGACCAAAGTTTATTAAATTTAAAATCTTAATATCTTCGTTATTATTAGACTTACCAAAAAAAATGAGTAGATTTACAAGTTTATTGATTTGGTTTTTCAATATTTATATATATATTTTTTTTAATTTCCCAGTCTTATTATAATTTTTGTGACATCCACCCCCTCCCCCAAGTAAAAGAGAACAGCAGTAGGGTGGGAGTTTCGATTGCACCCCTAACCAACCTCTTTTTTTCACTATTAATTATTGCAGTTTTTTTATTTGTTTCTTCTTCGTGTTTATTTTTTTAGGCAGAGTATATATATCCACCTATCCGACACCAGCTTTCATTTTGACCCAGACCTCTAAGCATATCGATCGGTCTCTAACCTTGACATTATTTTATCCTTCCGTTTTGATCGGCTTTTCGCTCGATGTTGTCAATCCTATCTTTCTGACAATATTAAATTCCAAATCAGGGGCTTATCAAGCATTTTTACTGATTGATTTTTTTTTCCATTTTACCAATAATCGATACAATAACATTACGCATAACTATGTCGGTAGAATAGCTTATTAATTTTGTGTATGTTACTTTTAAATATGTGTTATGTACGTGAATTTATTATTAGATAATTTTTTAGATTTATTTCTACCATTAAATGATCAATGTAATTAAATTATGTAAATTCTATACATAATCCATAAAAACGTCATTGGGGCATACATAAGCTTTTTCGCGTTCTTGAGAACCCCCTAAGTACAAAAAGATGGTCTGTGACATGACATCAAAGATGAAATTTAGCCTCAAGTGGCTAAAACTAATAAAACTCTTTCATTAATCTTATAAATTTGTTCCAAACAAAAAACATTTCTTTCCTCAGAACTTTTGTATAAAATAGTTATCCATCCGTTAGTTTAAGAAAGAAGGGGTAAGAGAGATCTAGCTAAACCATTTTTTTTCAATTTGATGTAGTCATTATATTCTTAATTTTTTTTCAAATGTTAATGACACTAACATTTTGACATAATCAATATCCATAATCGAATGAATAGGATTAAATTGTTGTTTCAGTAAGCAACAGGCTGTTCCTAGTTGCTTGAACCTTGTTGCTCTAGGATCTTAATAAGAAACATTTCTGACAGTTACACCATAGTCCCATTCCTTTCCTGTGTAATTTGAACTTGGAAGACTTATAATGATATTTAGAACAATTGATTTAATTTAAAATAATTTGGAAATAAACATTTTATTTGGTTGTGGTTTTTTATCGCACGTAAATTGTAAACAATCAATGAGAGGGAATAGAATAAAAAAAAATCTATCTCTGCCAGAGTGGAATTTAGTTTAGGGGGATTTTAATGATATATCTAGCTAGTCCTGGTGGTGTAATGGCTTAACACACCGGCCTGGATAGCAGGAGATCCAGGTTCGTTTCCTGGCTGGGACAGATAGATTTTTTTATTCTATTTCCTCTCATTGATTGTTTGGAAATAAACGTTTCCAATGCAAGGAGGAATAGCATGGGGCGCCAGGGTACTTCTGACGACCCGTTCGGGTCTAGCAATGCTTAGTGCATTTTTATTCATAAACAAAAGCTTGTCTGAAGGCCATGGGTGTGCTAGAATGGGATGGCAACCTGTAGATATCCCCTTCCTCTCCTACGACCTAAGGAATAGTATGAAGTATCGGTGGAGATGGACTGTTGCCATTACAAGGAGGAATGCAGTACAGCTTCCTGGCTCCTGGAGAAGCTTCCAGAGGGATATCCAGGAAGCCGGCGACCCATTCCCGTCTTATCCCCGTGACAGAACGCGGTAGGGGGGAGGGGGAACCTGGTTACCTGGCTTGCGTAATACTTTCGTCGAGTTCCTTTCCCTGGGACTCTTTCTTCCGGAACCCTTACCTCATCTGGAACTACCTCTCTTCCTTCCTCACTGCCTGATCGATTTTTTTTTTTTCAGTCTACTTCCTCCCTTCCAGCCACAGCCCCTATTTACCTCGTAATTGAGTCGAGAGTCTTGACTTCAATGATGATCGGTAAAAATAAGTATGAGTGTAAGCATATAGTAGTATAAATTAGACTTTTCTCCCCCAATCACTGACGACAAAGAAGAATAATTTAATTTCAGTTTGTGTATGTCCTTATAAAGGGTAATACAAATACAAAGAATAAAAACAGCTGAGTAAGAGTAAATTTAATTTCCGAGACTCAATTGTCTCATCCTCAGATTTCATGAAACTTTCTGATGAGAGTCTAGTAATGGGTTGAAGGATTCCTTGGCCCTGAGGATGAGACATTGCCTCTCGTAAGCGCTCAGCTTTAATTAAATATCATTCTTTCCGAGCGAAGTTTATTTTAAAATTAAAAATAAGTAATACAAATGTTTGTGTACTCACAATATAGTCTTTCGACAATTTGTGCCCGCCTTCAGATTTCCAACTAAAGAAGTAGGTCTGTTCAAGGTTGGCTTATATGAGAAGGGATGGAACCAGATTTATTTTCAGTTATATTTTATGTGTCGTAGTATATGATGTAAATTTTTAGGAATGACTCTGTAAGAATTTTAAACGATTATTTAAACAAGATTAGGAAATGACGGATTCATACAAGTAAATCGTAAGTAAACATTTTCACTTCATACGGTTTAACAAGTCTTTCTGTAATATTCCTAGCCTGATAGGCAAAGGAGAAGCGCATGGTGAAGCTGTATTCCTTGATTAATATAATTCATATTATATTGTACAACATATATTGCCCTAGTCCCTTTTAAATTCGTAATTTCCTGTCATTATATATGTTGTAATGCTTTAATTGATCCATGAATGAGCCTTGAATGGTAAAATATAGAGTCGGCAGTTGTGTGTGCGTGTTCTCTTGAGGACCTGGGGAATTAGTCTGGATTATTGGTTATGACAGGCTGGAATTGTTTTTAATAGGCCTTACGAAAACTGACATCAGTCCCCTCAATTTGCTCTTCGGCCCTAACCTGCTCCAAATTATGCCTTTTAGATATTTCAAAAGAATAGATCAATTTCCAAATTCTCAAGGTCCTCCTCCCTTTTTTTCTGGCCGCTTATTAGTTCTTTAGAATTGACTAATTAATTTCATATAATTTTTTTTTTGTGAATTTAACATATATTGCCATTTTTTAAAGATTTTTATAAGTAAATCGGCAGATTTTTCAGGCATTAATTCTCAAGAATGAACACTTCTTTCGTCTAAATACTTTTCAAGATATTTTCCTCCCTCCAGTTAATGAATGTTTAACACATCTTATCTATACTCTTTTCGAATATATTTTCCGTAAAAAACCTCTTACAGGGCAAAATTACCATGAGCGTGAATACATTTCCTTAAGTTTTGCAATATATGATCAATAGCTCGTTATTGTAGAAGCTGAAAGGACTCTTTTGTAGATTTTTTGCTGGAATTTCTTTCTTTTTTTATTTTAACTTTATTTTTGAGACATTTTAACAAAAATCTACTGTTAGGGAAAGACTTTCGTTAAATTCAGTGTCATTATGTAGCATTAAATGTCATTAAACTACATTCTCTTTTAAAATTTTTTAGAACTTTAAGTTTAAAGGAAGAAATTTTATTACTGTTTTAATTTATATATATTACTATATTTATTACTATATATAGTATATCCTAGTAAGGGGAGAAATAAGTTGTTACTTCTGACATCTATCCAAACTAAGAGAGTAGAATTGATATGGATTGTTAATATATCGAATAAAGTATGAATTTGAAATTATTGTTAAACTGTCGTTTTAAATTAAAAACGTTCGATTTACCAATTTATCATGGCCCTGTTAAAAGACTTTCATCATTGCGTTTTAACCTACGACCCTGAAAGGATTACATGCACATATCTTTCCCAGGTTGTTTATCATTTATTTATTATTCTGTGGCATTATTTTGCTGCTATTATTATTATCTATTATTGTTTTAATGGATTATTGCTAGTATTAAAGTTATCAGTTTATCATTGTGAAGGTTTATGACTCTATTTATTGTGAGGAATTATTTCTTTTATTGTTATTGTCATTTATTTATTGATGCTAAGAAATAGTTTAGCAACCCAACAGAATTAAAAGTAATAAATATATAATTTTATCTATTTGCGTTGAATTCTTTTTGAAAGTGTTAAGGACCGTCTATATAAAGAACTAAGTTTTTTTTTTCTTTGCTTTAACATTCTTTATATATTATATATATATTTGGATTCAAGGCTGTCCTTGTTATCATTTCAGAAATAGATTTCATAGGAAGTTCTTAGATTATATATCTGGACGACCGTTGTTTGTGTTGAATCTGCGGGATATTTATGAAGCGGTATCAGGGATTCGTTTTGGATTCTGGCCAGGGTTTTGGGGGGCGTTTGCAGTTCCTAAAACTTTATTCTTCTCTTGTAGGCCTAAAACATTCCGGTGGATATGTGTTCCTTGACATGTCTGCTACATTTGGCCTCTGTAGCTCTTGTATTACTTGAGAAATTCCTTCAATTCTAAAAATTCCAATACATCCTTCCATCGCTGTCTTGTTCTTCTGTGAGTCTTCTCACCTTAGGAGAATTAGACATAAGTCCTATTTTAATCTAACGAACAAAATTGACATGCTGGCAAAAACATACAAACACACGTTATGTTACTGTTGGTTGTTGTAGTCCGGGATTGTTTCAAAATGAATCGACTGTACTGTGGGAGTGCATTCGTCGTTGGAGTATTGTGCACGTCTACAGCATCCCCTGTCAGAGAAAGAATGGGTATGCGGGTACCACCAGTTTGCCGAACAGTAGTGGGGAGGTGAACTTGAAATCACATGGAGACATTGACTTTGTGTTTAATTCCTCTTCACTTTTATCTATGCCACGCGTTAAATCGTGAAAAAGTTAGTACTTCTTCTAGTGTCGTTATGGCTTACAGTTAGCTACAATTTACTCTGTTATGTAAGGGCGATTCCAGGCCACCCAAATTAAAAAAAAAACATGTTTTGTATTTGAAAAAATGCATTTGTATGTTCACACTTATGCAGAAACTAACTAAAACAGAGAGAGGGATAGAAAGAGGCATATATTTTATCAGTAATTTTGATTTAATTTGTCAGTATTTTTATAAGCATTGTAATGTATGTCTTACAATATATAGAATATAGATGATTTCATATAATTATTTTATATAGTTTATTGCTTCATTATATCTAAATATATATGAAAACGTTAATGTTGTTTGTGTGTACGTTTTATTAGTATCATATAAAGATTTATATACAGTGTAGGACACGCTAAGATATTAGAGATTTCTGTCTTTGGGTAGTCTTTAGGTGTTGGTAATTTTGATAAAAGTCCTTCTTTTTGTTCAGGAAGTATTAAATTTCTTATTTAAGTAAGGAACTCATTTCAACATGACCCGGAATATGTATAAATACTTGGAAAATGTTATGTATATTCCTTCCGATTCTGTATAGAATAGGCTGTTGTCATCAGTGACATCTGTTCAGGAAGTGGGGTGAGGAGGATTTTTTTTTTTTTTGTATGTGTGTGTGTGTTTATTTCTATGAATTTTAAAGCTATCATTGTCTCCGTGCGTGTTCAACGCCAACTCTTTTTAGGAAGGGTGGATACACCTCACATCCTTACACAGGCGATGGGGAAGGATGTGTCGTTTAGCTGCTACTAAAACTACCCCTTTTAATTTTTGTGCCATATGCCAGGTCTTTCCTAGAACTAAATCAATAACCCTTATGCATTTGCTTACCTTACCCTCTATCGCCAAGGAAATAAAATGGTTAGTCCTATCCTTACTTTGCAGGATAACAATCTTCATAGTTAATACATTTATTTTCAAATAATAATGAATGTATAAATATATGTTTGTTTTTTTTTTTCAAGTCTGTCAAGGTCGAATTATATTATTAGTCTGAAAACATAAAGTTTTTCTCAAATTCGTTTTAAACCCACTTACCAAAAAAAAAAAAAAAAAAAAAAAGGCAATGACTTAGTAATTTTTAAGGTTCATATTTTTTAATTTTTATTTAAAGTTTAGTCAATACAGTTCGTTCAAAAAGTGTGTTAAAAAAAAAAAAATTGATATTTATTTTGACTAGGACTAAACCTCATTTAAAAGTTACTCGAAGATGGAAGTACATTTTGCAAAACGCGACTAAATATTTATTGTTTTAATGGTAATATCTTCTTTGTTTCGTTCAAGAATGCTCAGTGTTATATACCTCGTTGAATAACCTGTATCTGTGTTTGTGTCGACCTCTTTGTGATCTATCTATTCCTCAACCTCCCGAATTAACTTTTTAAATGTATAATCTGTAATAAGGTGGCAAATAAATTTTGCTCTTTATAAATAAAACTCTCCTCTTGTCACATGGAGGGAATTATATTTGAGATTTTTATTAAATTTAAGTGTTTATAACCAATTTTTATTTGGGATTTAAGACATTATTTATTTTTTAATTATTTCTTTATGAATAAATCTACATGATTAAGTACAATTTATTCATTGTTTAGCTTTCAATTTTGTTTTGATGTAATTTTATCGTTCTGAAACCATTCATTAGGTTGATTTTACTTATCACTGTTGAATGTTTGATAAGTGATTGTTGGAGAAACATTTTTGCCTTAACTTTATTTAAATTGTTAATTTTTTACGTGCAATGATCAACTTTCATTTAGGTTTCAAAGATTTTATAAATTTATCTGTGCTTAAAGAAATGCTTTAAAAAACTTTTAATTTACTTTTTGTCTCAGTTTTAAATTATTATTAATCTCTGACAATAATTTCAGTATTAATTTGTGTTTTTATAGAAGTATATTTTAATTTAATTTCATAGAGAAAAAAATATGGTCTTTTACCCTATTTTTTTTATTTATACTATAAATATTTCATCCAATATGCCCGCGAATGTTTCAAAAATGAACTTTTNCTGTGACCTCCTGGGGACATAGTCTGTAAATAATTTGAGAGTGGTGTCACTTGGTTACATTGGTCACCTTTTCTCCTCATGTGTTTGACATTGAATTTCATTTTTACTTTTCATTGTAATCAAATTACAAAATGTTTTTATTAACAGAATGTAATAAATAAATAAAAGTTAAGAAAAAAAAAGTAATGAAAAAGACTATGAAGAAATGCACTCTCTATCTTCTGAACAAAAATTTTAGTAATGTCTACTTTTTTTCCTAAAGCTAGGTCCACACTACTAGCAAACTCCTCTCCTATTAAGCCAAAATATATGAATTTTATTTTTTTATTGGATTGAATGAGTAGAGATATTACCATTTGCTTTTATCGGATGAATATTTTATCCCCCCCAAGGATTCGTACAAAATAGCCTCTCAGAACGTGTGTCGGGGAGTCACATGGCTGTCGACTTTAGCGCGACCTGTCCCACGCTTCCCAAACTACAAGAACAAACGAAGAAATTGATTAACTATTAAAACATGTGTTATTTTCTTTATTTAAAAGAACCTTTCGTTTTATGTTGTTACCTTTTCATGCAAAATTTATTTAATGTGCTACTTCTCTTGTTTATTTGATCTATTTATTTCTACCTTTTAATAATCTCTTTCTCCTTCTTCCCTTCACGCGGTATGTACTTTCCTAACTCTTTTAGTCTCTATTTTATTAAAATATTGGCACTTTTGTTGCCAATAACTTTTTTTTTTTTTCTTTTTTTTTTTCATTCTGAGCTAATTTAAAGTGGTATTTTTAGATGCAAGTAGACCCAAGCCCTCACGTCTACCAATTGTGGAAAGCTATACTCCAGGTAATTATTGAGTTTGGGGTTTTATATAAGTCCCTTTCTTTATACATATGTATTCTTCTCAGGGTTTAATTAGCGATGCATGGTTAAAAGTTTGTGTACGTATAATATTAAGTCTTTTATTTTTTCTCTCTTTTAGTTTATTTATCGAACTTGTGGGTTAAAGATAGCGTTTTTTTTTTAATTATTTTTTTAAATATTTTTTTTTATTTGATCAAGGAAAAGTATCAATTTTTATTGTACTTTTACCTTGTTCAAATTTTAAATTATGTTTGATAAGTTAAGTTAATAAGTTAATAATTGTTTCTCTTAAATTATTGTTTGTTTTAGTTTGTATTTTAACTTCTAGCTATTTTTTTCGGTTCTAAAGTTTTCTGACAAGTATATTTATCTTACATTCTTCCTTCTTTCTGCCGATTTAGGCTGGTGAAAATTGTCTTTGTTGGTGTTGACTTTGTTGCATGTTGAGTCGTTTTGTCTGAGAATTGTGTATTGCATGCTCTTGTGTATCTTTGGGAAGCCCTTTGTTGTATCTTTCCTTGTTGAATTTTATAATTTACGTTTAGTGTATGTATGTGTATGAATTAGAATAATTAAGTGATCTAGGAAAAAAAAAAATTTAGTTTCTATTTATTATGAAATAGTTTCGTATTTGGATAATAAGGTTTAATGAATGTATTGATTAACAATAGATAATAAAAAATGAGGATTTCTACTGTGGTTTATCTCAATTGCCTTAATTACTCTTGAATAAAATTATATAGATTGATTGCTTCAAAAATCCAATAATCTATATATTCAGACTGAGTATTAAATGATCTGAAATTATTTCATTGTAGCTATTAGTCATTGTTATTTTTATTAATGCATGTACAAAATATGGCGGAAAAATCTTTTAATTTTTTACCTATTATGTACAGTTTTGCTCTATTAATATCGAATAGTGGAACGTTTAAATACAGTGTAGATAAAAAAAAAAAAAAAACTTTGTAAGGTCCTAAAATTCCTTAATTTAATTTTTTTTTCTCGAATACTTAATCCTAGTTACATATAACTATGATAATAAATTATTTAGTAAATCAGAAAAAATTATTGAAAAGAAAAAAGTTAGGAACAATATAATTGTCTGTATTTGGCCATATTTTTCCAGATCATAACCTAGGTTAGTTAACATTTTGACAAACGTTCATAGCTGTTTCGTCGGTGTCCTCTGAAACTTTCGCTATGTTTCTTTAATAATAATAAATATAAAAACCGTGTTACTTTTGAAAACGTAATTTTCTGTGTATTTTGATTCCCGCGCATTGTAAATATAAAAAAAAAATTATTTTGAAATCTAGAATATTCAAATTATTCTTAGCGGTCTATTAGTTCTTTTCTGTTTCGTATTTATATAACAACGCATTTATTTTCCCATTTTTATAACCATATTAAAAATAAATATGGGATCAAAATAATTGTATATTCGATATTTTTGTCAAATATTAAAGTATTCGTCCATTTTCCTCGTCGAGGCTCTTAATATCTAGTTTAAGCATGAATATTTCAAGTATTCGATCTCCTGCTTTTTCCTACTCACTAGTGACCTCAATTTTTAACGGTTATGGATTTTTCCTTTTCTTTTTTTTTTCTCTGATAATTTATTGATTTTTCCTTCATTTTTATTGTTATGGAATCAGAAAATCATTAGCTACAATACAGAACACTATTCAATGGTTTTTAAATAGTTAATTTCTTGATACATTTGATGGCAAAACCACTTGTAGATAAAAACCATTTTGTTACATTTTTAAACCATCTTTTGTCTTGATGGTTATACTGTCTGAAGGAATTATCATTCCATATTTAATTTTTACATATCTTCAATTTTAAATGAAATAATTGTGAAATTCGTTTCCTTTTTCTTCTTCTTCGGTTAAAGGTTTTTATTAAATATTTACATTTAAAAATGCAAAATTCAATTCGGAAAGAATCTGGATTAAAATTATATTGTATGTATGTGTGTATGTATATATATATATATATCTGTGTTAAGTGTTAATTATTTTCTTTTAAGTATCCATAATGTCTTGATATAAACTTTTACTTATGTAATTACAAGCAACTCCATCGCTCTTGGTGGGAGCTGAAGGTACCCCCGGTGTCTTATCTGTGTTTCTTGTTGTTGCAGCAGCAGCAGCAACAACAGCAGCAGCAGCAAAGTGAGAACAGCAAGATGAGTTGGGAGGGCAGCAACAGCGAGCGACCCATCCCCGTCTCCCTCATGACCTCCTTCCTCCTCGAGAACATCGGCCAGAGTCACAGGAAGCTGGAGAGAACACAATCTGAGACGGTCACGGTGAAGCCCAGCCCTCCGATGGCCGTCAACACCTCTAGGTGAGCCTTGGAAGCCATTCCTTATCAGTACTCTTGCTCCTTCAGGGCACGGTTAGGACAAAGGGTCCAGGCAGGATCTAAATCTGTCTGAAGCATGAGCCAGTCCCTATGGAAATCAAACATGGTATAATACCATGTAGAGTAGGTAATACATACATTCCACTAGTCACTAAAGTCCGGTATCTGAGGACAACACTTGACAAACGACTTACATGGTGCCCACGTACACGGACACAACCATTGAACCAAGGCACTGTATTCTCTCTATCATCCTAATCAAAACTTAATATATGCACGTATTTTATTTAATTCGTACATAAATATGGCTGTCCAAATTTATGGCTCGGCTAATATGTATTTCATTCAGACCCATCAATCCAAATGTATTTTTTGATCGTTGGCGCACCCATCCACATTTATTTCAAACCATAAATTCATTCTGATCTTCCCAGCAATCTCACTTCTGAGCGAAGATATATTGCTTCAAAAGGAATAGGTTTGCTTTATACCCATAGTTTTGTATTGATAGATTGAATTGTACAAAAAAATTATACTGTGTGGTCTCGTGGCTTTACCGGGGACGCCGATGTAGAAGTATTTTACAAACCGCCATAAAACAGACCTTTGAAAATAGTTCATAGGGAAGTATAACAAAATGGGTGATTATAAAGAATCTAAGATTCCATGTATGATTTTTTTCCCCTTTTTGCTACTAATTGCAGCGAAGCAATGGAAGCAGGATGTATTTCTCACAAGGGTTAGGAAAGTGATTAATATTATTTATCGATGTTAACAGACAAAGTAAAATCGATGTAATATATGAAGTTTGATGGTCTTTATACGAATATTTTATTAATTGATGATTATCCGAACTGAGAGGGAAATATTAGTTTTTTTTTTTTAAATAAGTGATTCTGATCTGAAACAGGTTTTTTTTGTATCATAGAAATTATTTTTTATTTAGAAATTTTGTTTATCTATGTTCTACAAATAAGATTATTTTATAGTCCTTGCATTTTCCCTTTTACTTTTCAATAACAGGTTTTTATGATGTTGATTTATTTAAAAGCATATGAATGATACTCTCAACCCAATTGTTGTTATTGACTAACAATGGACTTGTTGTTTTTTTTTTTAACTTTTTCCATATTTTCTTTTGCAAGAGAGAGAGAGACATGAAGTCGTGAGTAAGTGGGGGGATGACTCAGAAGAGATAGCATCCCTCGCGAAGAGCGGTTGATTGTAGCTTATCAGCGGGAGAGCGAGCCCGCGCACTTCCCGTCTTGGCCAACCACCCTTGGCACGTTGGAACCCCCGCTACCTAGAAACATCTGAACCTTCTCCCACTCGGGGGCAGAGAGCCTCTAGCGAAATCCCTTGAGGAAGTGGCTAGTGGGAACCATCCTCTAGGCGGAATGGCCCTTCGCGAATCCCACCTTCAACAGGTCATCCTAATGGCGGCAGTCACTAAACATGATTTCCATTCACACTTACGACCATCTGACTGCAAGGTTTTGTTTTCTTTTGCCATGAAACTTGTCATTGTCACTGAACGAGGAAATCATTTGTAACAAATAAAGATTTAGCAAAAACCCAAGTTTATAATTGACCGCTCTCTGGGGTGACATTTATATTTAGTAAAATAAAACTTGTTTTAAATTCAATCGAAACAGTAGTTAATTGTGTTTTACTTAATAATAGTATCATTTACTTGTTTTAATCGATATATCTTAGACATTTGTGTTTTATTGCAATGAATTTAATATTTACATCATTGCAAAATATAAATTTATTCAGTTACCATTGACTATTGGTCAATTTGCCTGCCGTTTACTTAAATTAACCCATTCCAAGTGATTCACTTATAATAAAATGACAATTAAATCCCTACTCCAAATCATACTTTTTTTAAACTGCCTTATAAGGGGAGAAGGGCTATCTAGAGATTGCCCCATCCTAAAGAAGGGCTTTTAAGAAAGAAACGGAACCTCGTGGCCAAGCTGCACGTTATTTCAGTAAATTATGCCCTTTTACCATGTTTTAAGAGTATCCCAAATCTTGGAATAATATTTAAAACTGTATTCGAAGTATTGAACGATCGATCCAGTTGCACTTTTATATTTTGGAAATCCGTTTAGTTCACTTAACTTGTGCGTGGCGGACTTCTTTTTCGATACTTGTTTGAGTTCACTACCCGTAAGATGACAACTTGCCGAAGGACATGTCGTTTCCAATTGCTAGCCTGGACCTAGCATAATCTGACTAATAGCTGTGCATTAGGTTCTCCTCGTCTTGGGGGCGGGGAGCCATGTTCGACCTCCACCATTGTTCAACTGCTATCCCTCAGTTAACATAATTTCCCATGGGGATTTCTTGTTCTGTCACAATTGAAAATAACAGAAGGAAAACAAAGTTGTTTCTCACGGTTCGTCATCCACTCACGTCCTGTTTCTCTCTTGGGTGTATTATATACGTGTATTTCTTTAGAAATATCAGTCCGCAAACAGTCGCTTCTGAGCATTTTTTTGTGACTCCTTTCAGTCTGGGAATGAAGAATGAGTGAGGGCCCTTAAAACTGGAGGCCCGAGATACATTTAAATAATTACTTTCCTTTATATACTTATACTATATAAAATATTACAAAACAACACTCATAGGTTTTATTAAGGTTCGAAGCAATGTAAATGGGAAAACCTCTGAGAAAAAATAACCTTAACTTACTTCCATACATTCTGGATTCTAGAATTAGAATAATGAAATACAGCAGCGTAGGAGCTCTGCATAAACTTATATAATGAAGCATCAGCCATTTTGCTTGGCCTTCCTTTTGTTGTGGAGGGCAGGTCAGAAGGAATGAAGGAGTGGTTTTTGCGGAGGGTGAGTTTTGTGGTTGCGAATTCATTAGTATTCCCTCCTCCATCACGGTTGCTCATAAAATGGCGTCTCTTCCTTTTCAGATCTCCTCTAAGACTTCCTCTAGTTATTTTTATCTAAGAATAATATTTGGTAAACAACTATTTGCATTCTCGCAAGTCCTTGCTTTATGTCATGGCTGTTTAGATCAGGTTGGCTACTTGGGAAGATAGCCCCTTCATTGGAGCAAGTATATTGGGTGCCAAAATCCTCTATTGAAATATTCAATAGATTTTGTTCGGACTATATTTCCTGCGCGATTGAAGAAATGTTTTTAAAATTATTTCAAGGCAATAGGGGGGGGGGGGCTACAACTGTCTAAACCAATTAATTCCTCTTACTTTGCTTTAATTGTAAATCTTTTATCCTTATTTAATATAACAAAAAGTAGGCTTATCAATAGTTAGTGTACCTTTGAAGATTAGTCCCTTTGTTTTGAAGATGAGTATTTTTGAATATTAAGAAATGTAGAGTTATGAAGTTCTTAATTTTGTTGTTTGTAAAAACGAAATTAGCTGTAAATTTCCAAGTTGCCATATTTTCGCTGAAAAGGGCTAAATGTAAATTCCTCTCTGCTTGAGCACGGACTACTTGCTATTTGTGCTTTATGAATCAATGTTTTATACTCTGCGCACTCCTTGTGGAGGTTTGCTTCATCAGTAGTAGGCTTCTGGTCCGTCCGGTTTCCTCACTCCTGTCCGGATTCTATTAGGACTGGATCTGGTTAACCTTTTGCCCGAGTCCACATAATTTACGATTAGTTCAGTAGGCTCACCTCTCTCATAATGGTACTTTCCTCGTGAAAACTCCGGCCGAGGTGAGCGGCATTGTGAAATCCTTACCCGGCTCCGGCGGCGGCCGTAACCTGTTACGCCTAACCGATGCTTCACGCTTTCTCTTCCTCTTGTCTACGGGGCCTTCCGCATTCGCCTTACACATCGGCTGTTTTCTCCCGTGTCTTCTTCGCTCCTGGTTTTCTTCCGAAAGGAAATGCATTTTGGCTGAATATACCAGAGGCCGCGTTTCCCCGGGTACATGTAGGACAGAGTATTTGTGCTGAAGAGAAGAGAGCTAGGATTGGGATGGATGGGCAACAGGGAACATGGCCTTTCCTATGTATCTAACCTTTTATAATGGTTATTTGATTTTTTTATTTTATTGTGGAGTATTGCGGGTTGAAAGCAATGTTAGGCATATGCGTTTCCGGTACAGTTGAGTCCTATGGAAACACTGTTCTTTTGTCATTGCCTCTGTGACGTGTACTTCCAACAGCTTGTTTTATATTTGATCAGCTTTTGTTTATTCTGTCTGTACATAGGTTTACCATCATAGCTTAGGATCTCTTCCACTTCAAAAGCCATAATGTGATTGGCTTTAAACCTTGAAAATTTATAAATAAATCCTAAATGAATTCAAGTATTGTTTGTTATAAATAATACATAAATAAAATACGTTTTTGTAGGAAAAAACTAACAAAAACCTATTGATATTTTATAACAATTAACAGCTGTGAAGTTGATAATGTCCAACATTTCTATACTCTCCTAATTGATCTGTTTATCTTTTTCCGTGTTTATTAAACTCTTATAGAAATCACTGATGTATTCAATGCTTATTCTTAAAATTATTATTTTTCTAGAACTGTAATTTTATTGTTAACTTCTGGGATTTACCTAGATTTTCATTGCTTTTAGTCGTTGTTGATATTTATAACGATACTACTCTTCACTTAATTTGTACGTAATAATACTGCTGAGAGCAACATTTTTCCTGATTGAAATTATATTCTGCTTGGACTTGTGTAGAAAAGTTTTTACATATTGTATACAGTTATGCGAAAACTGGTTATTATTTGCACTTCATGAATGAATGCCATATATTTTGCGTTCTCCATTGCACCATTGTAGCCATTTTTATACATGTTTCTCCCAGTGGAGGGGCCATTCACGGATTACTGCTCCATTTTAAATACGAAAAAACATAATAGGGCTGTGCTATATAGCAATATCATACTGATATCATAAATGAATTGTGTATTGTTTACAGAAGAGTACGAATTCAAATAGCTTCCTGACTGATTTGAGAACTCGTTCACCCAGTCCTGAGGTCGGAACCTGTAATATTCCTTATTCATAAGCTCACAAGTGAAAATTCACTTACTGTTCTGTGATGGCAGTACAATACAATTATAAAGAACAACGACTAGACTCCATAAAACTCAGCTGTTGTATATTTCCAACTGAAAACCCAACGTTTTATTTATATGCTTATTAATGCTTATCTTGAAGGGATAAGGAGTGTTATTAATGCCAGCAAATATTTAATTTGATATAAGAATTATATTGCTTGGAGGTTGTTAAGATAGTTTATCTGCTCTCTATCACTCTTGTGTGCTGTATGTGTTTTCGCCCTTGTTTATTCTGTTATTTGTATCTTTCTTATCTAGAGAGAACTGTCTAGAATATAATTCGTCATTTTCCTATTTTTTTTTTTCTTCTTCCCCCTCTCTTTGGTTTAGTGTCGTATGTCATAATACTCATTATGATGCTTGTTTATTCCATGTTTTCTTGTCCTATAATCAACGTTTACCTTAAAATCCTTAATTTTGAGGTATCATTAACGATCCTCTGTATCGTTCCAATTTTAGTATATGTACCGCCGAAGCGAGTACATTAACGATTCTCTGCGACGTAATGTATCAGAAATATTCTGTTCCACCCACGCCATGATTTTATCGAGAAAGAAAAAGGGGAAGGTTACTGGGTACTACATTTAGAACATGTGCTCTAGGATATTGAATAATTAAATTGCTCATATTATTACTCTTTTGAAGTGAGGATTGTAGGGAATTCGGTCTTGGTAATTGTAGAATTAAAAATTGATTTGTAACCAAAATAGTTTTTATTTTAGCCAACGTTTCGGCCTGAATTTCATCGGTCATGATGTAGACACTGTTGAGCACGAGTCTCTCTTCCCTATAGTCCGAAACGTTGGCTAAAATAAAAACTCTTTTTGTTACAATTTAGTTTTTAATTCTTCAACTACCAAGACTCTTCTTAAAACTTGATCGTCAATTGTTAAAAAGTATTTCTATAGAGGGTTTCGAAAATACTTTTCAGGTACAGGCTATAAAATGTAATATCTAACCGCATTAAATTTACACTTTCAGCAATTCCTGAAAACTTCCCATTTGGTTGGGGATAATGTAATCGTTTAGCCGGGAGAATTACGCCGATTGGCTAACTGACTGGCATATTTCAGCCGTGTGTTGGGGTTTGTGCCCTGAGGAGCCTTGGTGAGGTTCTCTGCCCTATTTATATAATGAGGTCGTCGACTTGGATTGGCAACACCCAGCTCGGTCGGCCTTGCCCTTGTCCTCCCTCGAGGGCCGGTCTTGATTTAGCTCTTTTCGCCCCCTCCCCTCCCCATTCTCGTCTATTTTTAGTTCTGACACTACGAAAAATGGTAAAATATTGTCTATGAGTACGTGATAGGTGAGGTACGGCCAAAAAGCTGTTTAGAAACAACCAAAAAAATCTAGTATGAAAACATTCTCAAGAATTTATCCTTAAATGCCAACGTTATTTTGGTTTTATGAGCAAGCCATCTTTGCTTTAATAACGGTAGTTCTCAATCCAATATGTCTATAACGGTGTTAAATATACTAGATATGTTTTAATAGTAGGCTTTTATAATAATATCAAAGCTATCCTGTTTTAATTATATTAAGCATATCTTCGAGAGAATGTAATTTCAAGGGGAGTGAATACATTGGATGGATGATAAGGCCATATTTTTCAATATCCTGATGAACTGTGATTGTTGGCGTAGGAGCTCTTTCGGGGCCTATTCAATCTCGACCTTCAATATCAATTTCGACTGGGCCATCTTCAAGGCCTCTCTCATTAGCCGGTCTTGTATTAGCATTTATTAATTCTTCTAAATATATTCCCGGGGTATCGGTCTACGAAGTCTTTTTCTACCGGCCCTTCAAGGACATTTCCTACGATGAAAGCTAACCTTGTTGGTATAGTCGACTTCCGGTGAGGAATTGAGTTAGTTCTTATTTTTTTTCTAGTTAGACGATATACTACCAAACCTTACTTTTATCAAACTTGTGGGAATAAATATTAATTCACTTCACTTTAAGGATGCGCTATTCATTAACATATTGTTAAAACTGAATAAATTATACAAAGGAGTTTTACTCTAAACAATGACGTGTAGGCCATCCTGTACAGCCCAGAGAATAAAAGCGCCATAACTGCAACGGCTGGAACGATACCTTGAAGTGTGTGTGGGAAGTGTTTAATGGCGATCCTGCAGTAAACTTGCAGGAAGTGGCCAGGCTTAAAGTGAGCAGGTGCATTCTTGCGTATTCACATAGCTGGATATACGGTCGTAAACGTTTCGTTTTCTGTAACCATAGACGTTCTGACTTTACTCCAAAAATAAATACTCTTTTACTTGATAAATTATCGAAGGAAGATTTGTTATTTTGTATTTTGTGCTCAGTTTATTATTCTTAAGTTGGAAATGTTGCAATTATTCTCAAGTTACTGTTGTCTGTTGCAGGTACAAGACGGAATTGTGCAGGCCGTTCGAGGAGTCAGGCAGCTGCAAATACGGGGAGAAGTGCCAATTCGCCCACGGCGGACACGAACTCCGCTGCCTCGTCCGCCACCCCAAGTACAAGACGGAGCTCTGCAGGACCTTCCATTCCGTGGGCTTCTGCCCCTACGGGCCTCGGTGCCACTTCATCCACAACGCGGAGGAAGCGCGACAGGGCGGCAGTCCGAGGCGATCCGTCTCTTCTCCGACTTCCAGTATGGACTCCTCACCTTACTTCTCGCCTCCCAACAGCCCGCCCCCCAGCCCAGAGCGTCTGCCCGTCTTCAACAGGATCTCCAATACCCTTCTCCCTCTCCGCTATGGCTCAGAACTCATCGCCTAAGTCCCTCCCTCTTTCCTCCTCCCTCCTCCCTCACCTGTTCCTAAGGCCCCTCTTCTGCCTCTCCCCGTCCACCCTCTTCCCAATATTAAAACTTTTATTTATTTTTTAAAATACCAGTTGTGTGTTACATTCCAAGCGGCTTTACCGCTCAACAGGGATAAAAGTGCCTTATTGCAGTAACTTTGTTTTCTTTCTAATTTTTTTAGATATGTAACATTTTTATTCTTATATAGCCGAATGAAATATTTATAGTTATTACCAAACTTGACAAAATTTACTTGAAATTTACCTCTTTTATTTTATGAACCTGGGGCTCAGGTCTTTCCGCTACGAAACATCTGAAATCCTCGGCATAAGTCTGTTCAAAATTAATTTAATTCTATTTTAATTTAATTTATGACCAATTATGTATATCCCTTGAGCCCACTCAAACCCTCTATGGAGATACGCAACTGAGAATATGTGATTTTTGTAGATAATGAATTAAAAAATAAAAAAAATAAAAAAAATTGAAATAAAAACAACAGACTTTTCGTCATTTATATATTGTTATTATTTGAGATTTTATATTCTTAAGGTTTTTCTTTGTAACTTAAGTATTTTTGATTACCATCATGAATTTAGTCATGTTTTTTTTATTTTTTTTTTATTTGGGAGTTTTGCGGTATCTGGCTCAATATAGTATAGTACATTTAGCAGTCTCTTGGTGCGCGATAATCAAGGTGCTCGCGCGAGTGGGTTCCACTACAAGGTGCTGTAATGATTTATTTATAAATGAGCAATATGTAATTTATAATGTGTGTACATCCATATTTGTTTGTGAGTGTGTGAGTTACTAAATTTCATTCTGCAGTTTCCTTCTTCATTTTTTTTTTCTTGTTTCTTATGTAGATCCAACTGGATGTGTTATTTATTTGTATTTTTTGTATAAGTTGTTATTTTTTTTTACTTTCCATGATAAGTTTATTTATTCAAAGGGCAAAAAGATGTGCCCGTTTACTAATAATGTGTATTATATATGATATATATATATATTTGAACAGTTGTTAAATGCTACTTGTTCTCTTTGTTCTTACTGTTAACAAGCTTCTTCCACCTGTGTAAGCAGCTCTTTTCTCTTGAGGTATTTATTTATTTGATCACAAAGAGTTAGTTTTGAGAGAGTTTGATTTATCACTTTTAGTGTGGATTCTTTACCAATTTTATTGTATTTGTGTATTATTTTATATAAAAGATTAAAGTTTTATTCAAACTTGACTATGGTGTCTTCATTTTTTAAAAATAAATATTGAACATTTTAATGAGCATTTAATTTTTTTTTTCTTTCTGGTTACACAAATTATTAGCTAAGATTCCATTCTGAAAGTAGGAAATCGTATCTATTTGTACATTATTATATGAGAAGTGATGTATTCAAGTTATCTCTAATATATATAATTATTTTATGTTGTATAAGCTGTCTTTTTTATTTGTATTTATTATATATTATTTATTAATTACCTTTAAAGTTTTTTATTATTACATATTTATATCGGTTTAGTAAGCACATTTACCTTTTTTTAGGTTATGTAAGATCATGAGTGCAAACTATATTGTATTTATCAAAACATATATTAAAGTGTTTAAAAAAAATAATTGAAATTTTAAAATACCCTATCCTCATCCTAGATTTATATATAATTTAAAAAAAAAATAGAAAACTTTTAAATTTTTAATCGTTCAAGTTGAGAACTTTCAAAATTTGAAAAAAAAAAAA
>KZ807010.1:658292-680619 GCA_000696205.2 Oncopeltus fasciatus
AAATGCACCGGCCCGGATAGCAGGGGATCCAGGTTCGAGTCCTGGCTGGGACAGTTAGATTTTTTATTCTGTTCCCTTGCACTAAAAATTATCTAAATTTACGTGGGATTAAAGACCACAAAATAAATAATATTTATAAAATATCTGTCACATTGTAAACAATGTATCTATTTAAGTAATAAAAATCCTTCCACGAAAACTAAATTTACTTGGTAAGTTTTATTTATTTATTATATAATCTTTATGACTGTAAATGAAAAATAGTGCTATAGTGTACAGGGTACAATATGATAATACATCCTTATCATTAAGACACTTAGTAAGATCCATATTTCAGGAACCAAGATTTTATCTTTGTTCAAATTATTGGTGGGTTAAGTGAAGAGTGAAATAAACTCAGTCTACAGATTGCTTAATCCTTATTCACTACTTTTGTTATTTTAGTTTATCTTAGTTCAAAGATTTTTTTAAATGTTTAATTGGGAAAACAACTGAAGATATAATCTTTTTTTTTTTGTTTTCCCTCATCTTGCAAAATTAAGGGTGAAACATTATCAGAGGTCACTGTTGATGAATGGACTGCATTGCTCTTGTTGATAATGAACAATTGTGGGTAAGATGTATAGTCATAGTTTGTTATAATATAAAAAGGACTTTTATTGTAACTTTATATATATTTATTTATTTATATTATAGATTATAGCTTAGAGTTTTCAGGACAAACGATTCCATTATCAGAGATAAGCGCACTTAGAAAAACTTCTGTTCTATCCAACTAGGAAATGGAATAAAGGAAGTAGACGAGATCTGGAGTCTACTTTATGTCGGAACTCTTCAAACAATTTTAACAAGGTCATGTTACACAATTTCGACAGGTTATGGATTTAAACATTAAAAAATTGGCAAAACTTGATGTACCTAATGAGGAACTAGCAGCGTCATTTTAACTGCAGTGTTCGTGCGATGAATCCAAAGTAATTAATTGAACTAATGCATATTAAAAGCTAATGCATTAACCTTGCTTTCAATGCAAGCGTTAAATGGGATTGTCTCCCGTGTGATTCTATGCCAGTTCTCATGGCAAAGAGGCGCGATACTGATAGCTAAAATTGAGTATTTATAACAGTTACTGTATAAGGTTAAGAACGTCAAAATCCTAAAAGAAAAAAAAACCTTAATTAAGTGTTAAGGTGGTTTAACATTTTGAATATCAATTTTTTACAGGCTTAAATATTAGACTAAGAAAGGAGATTGTTCAATAATTGTTCTTAATGGTCTTTGTTATTTAATAAACACCTTAAAAAAAAAAAAAAAAAAATATTGCCAGCATCGTTTTGAGTAAACATAAAAATATGTGTTTTTAACTTTTATTGCATAAGTTGAGTTATCACATACCCACAGGAAGAATGAGGCTCATTCTCTATTCAGCCCTGAAGAAGCCATCACAGGATGTGCGAAAGCTCGGCAACTATCAACTACTTGACGCGGTCCAACCAGGAAGAAGAAACGGTAAATACATCTGACGACAGTCGAAGCCTATGTGAACAAAATTTAGTTTGTTTTACTAGTTTTTAGTGCAAGGGAACAGAATAAAAAATCTAACTGTCCCAGCCAGGACTCGAACCTGTATCTCCTGCTATCCGGTTGAACTGTGACCTCCAACATTGTTTGACTTGCGACACAGTGCGAGGAATTTAATAACTTATCATACTGGTCCCGGTAGCATAATTGGTAAATGCACCGGCCCGGATAGCAGGAGATCCATGTCCTGGCTGGGGCAGTTAGATTTTTTATTTTGTTCCCTTGCACTAAAAATTAGTAAAATTCACGTGGGATTAAATACCACAAATAATTTTTCTTTTATACCACGTTTTTTTTCCCTTTGAATTGGGCCGAATTTACAATGATGACTCTGACAAATATAGAAATTGTGGGAGGCTTGAATTGATTTTGAATAATCTTTTTTCATCGTTATTAATTTTTTCCGCGAATACCATAGTTAACTTAATGCTATTCTTAAGGTATAAAGTTACAGTACATTAATTAATGTATTATTATAATGTGATTTTAAATATTTAATTTTTTTTTTTTTTTTTTGTTATTTTATTTTCATGTGTAAATTACAAAAAAAACAACAACAGGTATATCTGATGAGGTTATGGCAGGCATGACCCATTAGTGGTTAAAATACCTCTCCCAGCGCAATGATTTTGTTTTTAGAACATATGCGCATTGGTCTCCGAGTCGTGAAACAATAAAGTTGTTTACACACAGCTCGCTCCGCTTCAAGTAGTGCTCCTCTGATAAGATACCTCTCCCCTCCCCCCTGCCCCTTTGTCATGCAGCTTTATGTCTAGAAATAAAGATAAAAGTGTTGTTAGTGTTTACGGGGGGGGGGGGGGGTATACGCCATGCAGCGTGAGACGGGCAATTCCCCCGCTACGCTCATTTCTACGCTCGGAGGGGTTTAAATGGCTCCCCCTCCCCCCCGCCGACCACGGGCGAATGCATGGCCAGGAGGGAACTGGTTTAGTTCAGTAAGAGAGGATTCATTTAACTAATTTAGCTCTTACTTGAACACTTAACTTCATGCAGAGGAACTGGTTTGGACAGCCTACAAGGAAACCTGTTCTTCCACCGGATACCCCATAAAATCTGACCTCGCCCACTCATTAATTCACTACTCCCAAAGTCAATTAATAAGTTATTTTATATTATGTTATATACGTTATCACTCGTGCTTGCTAAAATAAGTAAATGTTGCCCACCTTTGTGAAGCTATTTGCCCTTTGATTAAAAGTAAGTTTTGGAATTTTAGGTGAAATTAAATTTTTCAATAATCAGAAGAAACGAACAAGTTTTTTTATACTTCTATACAAAACTGGCTGGCATAAGTTATGAAGATAGATGAGCGAAATTTAACTGAATAATGGTCAGAACATCGTCTGTGCAAATAATTTATTTTAAGCAACGCAAAGAGCTTTCAAGGCCTAAGCCTCATCTTCAGTGCTCTGAGTCGGTCGATGTGCACTCTCTTCTGGACCAGAAGACCTGGAGTATTGCCAGAGGTCAGAGAGAGTGAACCACCACCAACTGAGTGATTTGTACAGTGGATCTTGTGTCCGTTTTTTATTGATTTTACCCAACAAGCTATACACTTTGGTATCATGAAAAAATTTTTCAACGGATTTTCAACGATCCTACATTTTATGAACTAAAAATATAATAAACGGTGGGTCAAGTAAATGATAAATGTTCGTAAACCACCACAGTCCACCTGTAGAGGTTTGTGACAATTTCTCATTTATTACATCCATCTTTGATTGAGAACGTCCACCAGCCAGCAATATGTACAGAAGCAAAAATACAATACGTTAAAATTGTCATATATACTGTTTAAGACTACGGAAGCATAGTTCAAGCTATGAAGATCTAGGTAAATAATCTAAAAGGTTATTTCCACCACCAGTGAATATAGAACTGTCATACCTTCCATTGCCCGTCATCATTGGTTTATGCATACCATCTTCTGTTGGAGAGCGCTTTCGGACATTGTCCATCTTCTGGCCGAATACATTCGTTCACTGTCACTGTCTGTATTCAACTATCTATGAAGATCTAGATTAATTAGATAGAGGAGACCCCGACGAATGAAACGTAATTATTTTGTAATTATCTCCTTTCATTTTACTCTTTGAATATTTGTACCCATATGCTTATAAACATGGGGCCATATAATAATATAAAAAGGACTTTTATTGTAACTTTATATTGTTATTTAGAAACTGTAACAGATTGTAACGGGAAGCAGATGTTGACATGTTAGTTATCTTAACTAATGTTAATTGTTAGGACTTCCAATTCATATTATACTCTAAAAAGTTACAATTTCCCATGATTTCTGTTTTGTTACTACAATCTCTTATGTATATGATATTGAACCCATTTTAGTCACAGCAAACAATAAAAGCCACTGAAAAAAGATTATATTAATCAACCTATTTATACATTGGAATTATTAATTTTCACATGAAAAGATTTCATTTGATTCAACAGAGGAGATAGCCATTTGAAAAGTAATGTGGATTAGATGCAGATAAGGAGTTTTTAGTGAGTATCATTGTTATCAATCTAGCTGGCCTTGCAAAGTATATGCAGAAGATGATGAGGATAAAAGGTAGTGTAATTCCCAGCAGATTTCCTATATTTCAATAAAAATGAACACAAACATCTAGTTTTATTTAAGAGCTCTCAACAATTGGAGTTATATTTGAGAAAAAAAAAAATTGTCTTAAAAAATATTATTTCATAAAAGTACATAATCAATAATAAATTAATATATTTTTATTCAGAAATAATATTTTTTTAATGTCAGCCTCATACAATTATATCTGAAGTAGCCTTTGGCCTGAACTTGCTCCCCTAAACAATATTTCTCACAATAATTGAAGGTAATGATATAATCACTTAAGAAAAACTTGTTAACTAAAATATTAAGACCAGCAAACTAAAGAATATTAACAATCGTTAGAACTATACAATATCGTTAAATAGAATGTAAGTATCACATTTAAATAATTAACATTGAGTACTATATCAAAATTAACTATTAAAAGTATCAGCTATAATGTTATCTAAGTAATAAAACATTTTAATGGAATCAGTAAAAAAAAATTATAAGACCAACTAAATAATAAATATGCCATTAAGCAATTCACTAAATATTAATTATACAAATTATAAGGTACACATTACCTGACTATTGAAACATAAACGACCTTATATTTATTGAATTTATAAAATATTATAGTCACAAATGAACATTTGAACCAGGTGGAAGACGCCCATTTTCGTCTCATTTTTTTTTTATCAACCTTAACCGAACCACAACGAAAATTCTCTACGAATTATATAGTCACGTTAATAGCTTGTCATATTTGTTTGTAGATCCGGCGGCCTAACTCTTAGATAAAATGCCTGTGAAAATCAGGGGGGGGGGGAACATTACATAAATATGAAAGATATCTGTGATAACATATTATGCGGTAAATCTTTGCATTTGTAATGTAAGTGTTGTTACGAAAGGTAAATTTAATTGAGCCTTTTTCTTAAATATGTTAAAGAATGTAAATGATATAAAATCACCTATTATTTTTCATGAATATTTAATAACTATTTACAAGACGATAATGATTTTTCATTTTGATCTCTCTCTCTCTCTCTTATCCACTCTTCCAATACTCCTACAGATTTGAACCAATAACGAACCCGACCAACAGTTTGATAACAAAAGCGCGAACTTCATATTTTATTTCATCTAATATATTTATTAATAATAAAGGTATTAGCAATTTCAAACTTGCGTTTATCTCTTGAAATCGAAGAATTTTTCAAGTGACGCGTCTTAGCTTATCAAGCTAAGAGAAATCTGCTAAAATGAATTGAAGGGGGTATTTACTTGAAATAATTTACAAATTTCGTTATTTCCAACAGTATGTGCTTATTTCCTTAAATACATACTATCTGTCTAAAACGAAAGATATAATTTGTATGTCTCATATTCTGTACAGTTATCCTGTTAAAACTTATTGTTTATATTCAAGGATTTTATCCTAAACAAAAGAATAATACAATAATGAGGGAGAGAAGACACCTACTTATGATTTTATTTGCTCATCAGCTTTCGACATCGATGATCACATCATCAGAGCTGTATCAGCTTGGTCGTCATTTATACTGTTCATATTGGGTTCTGGTCATACGCCCTCTTGAGTTCTGGTCCTCGTAAGACTTGGGTGTCAGTTCTGAATATATGATAATTTCGAACCCGGAAGTTTCTTAGCGAATAAGTACAAAGTTGTCATCTTTTCTGCCATATTGTTCAAAATTAAAGAAAAATAATAGGTGCAAATAACTTACCTTTGGCTTGATTTTTGATGGAGAAGGGCAGATGGGTACGCCATATTGACATCACGAAATGGATAACAGTTACTGAGTTGGATACATTATAGTTAATCCATATTTATTATTTGATATACAAAGTACAATGAATGCTGTACTTATTCAAGAAATATTTCAGAATTAAGTTGATTTGTCATCATCACTCAGTTCAATAAGACCGCCATTAAAAACCTGTTCTATTTCTCCCCAGTGAACTATTCCCTAAATTTTTTTTTCTGGGGATCAGAGAATGAGGGCTTTAGACAGATCAATCTAGAAGTATAATACATAGCTAGAAGTATAGTATATAGATGTTT
Organism: Oncopeltus fasciatus; assembly: GCA_000696205.2. NCBI lineage: Eukaryota > Metazoa > Arthropoda > Insecta > Hemiptera > Lygaeidae > Oncopeltus > Oncopeltus fasciatus. The sequence continues at coordinate 664,550 of KZ807010.1, forward strand.
TTTTTTGTTGGGGTTCGGTCAAGGCAGATACAAAAAATACAAGTTTAAAAAAAATGTGTATTTTGGGATCTACTTTGACCGAACCCAAACCAAAAAACATCTAATAATAATATCTACGGTAAAAAAAAAAAAAAAAAAAAAAAAAAAAAAAAAAAAAAAAAAAAGATACTTATTAAATCATTAGATCCATTTGGGTAATTCCCTTGCCAGAAGTAACCTTCTAAAAATAATGCTAGCTACTTCTCAGCCATGATTTAGCTATCGTGGCATAGGAGCAGTCGGTTTGCTTTTTTTGGTTTAAATGTTATGATATAGCTGATAGAAAAGAGAATTTTATACATTTTATTTTCAATGATTTCTTCTCATAACTCAAATAAAAACGAATTAATTTGGGGATGTTTGAACATTTTTTTAGAAGTTCTCAAATGATCGAAGAAATTACTTCTTTCTGATTTAGTTGACCTAAAGGAGGAGATTCTCTCTCCCCCCGAAGGCCTGAAATTTTGGCTGAAACGTTAGCGATAATAAACATTCTTTTGGTAATTAGTTTTTATTTATAAAAATTCAAAGACCGAATCCCCAAACAATTCTCATCCCTTTAATGCTAGCTACATTTCTACAAAAATAAAATTATACATGGCACTTTAATAATGAAAATAATACACATACACAAATACCCATTAAGGAATGGTGATAATGTCTGTGGGGAGGCGTAGTCGGCTACTTATCTGAGGAGTACTTGAAAGGAATAACGACCTGATGGAATTATCTTCCAGGTATTCCTAGTTTCGTACCTTGTTGGGTCCTACCTGGACTCAATTCCTGGCGGGGTTTTCTTTGTATGTCTGGAACTTTCTTAACGAGGCCTTTTTCCCTGGAAGGCCTGGATCATTCTGCGTACGGTCCTCTGGAGCGGTGTAGAGCCAACCAGACATGATAAGGCTTGATAGGTGATTTTGTTGTACATATGTCCTATATTTGGAAAATATCTGTATTTGGGTTGTAAGTAATTTTTCTAACTATTTTTTTATTGCTAGTTTATAAGGGTATTATTCTTTTTGAACAATCATTAATTCTGCATCTTCAGTAATAATAATAGTAATAAATTTGATTTATTATTACATACGCTGGTTCATTATTTGTAAAAATACGTATGCATGTGTGTATAATTATAAAAGCGCGTCTGGATCTGACTGGGTAGGCTCGGCTACCTGCAGTCTTGATTACAAGTATTCACACTGGAAGATTTAATCTCGCAATTATATTGCAGGCTCTCAGTACTCCAAGGTACTCTATCGGCTAATTATCATCATCATTTACTCCCTTGGAAGAAAGGAAACAGTTAACAGCTAGGGGTAATCCTTCACACTCGTACTCCCCCTCAAAATGTATTGTCTACAGATAAATAATCTAAAGGGTTATTTCTACCACCAATGGATACAGACAGTGACAGTGAACGCATGTATTCGGCCAGAAGATGGACAATGTCCGAAAGCGCTCGCCAACAGATTGTTTGCAGAAACCAATGAAGACGGACAATGGAAGGTATGACAGTTGTATTGTCTACAATTTATTTTATAGATTTATTCTACGATGCCGTTAGAATTTAGAAGAATTTAAGAGCCCATACCTTAGTCGATCTGCAAGGACCAGGCTGTTAAATGGAATCAATGAGCCTATAACTTTTTTTTTTTTTATAATTTGCTTTTTCTTACACAAGTGCAATATTTTAGTAATCCATCAGTTATATATCTGTAATACATAGTTTGTGTTGAAGTAGTTAAAAACTTAGGACAAAAGGTTTCTCAGGAGCAGGATAAACTATGCAGATAAACCCATAATTCATTGAATGTGTACATAAATCAGTGGAAACTAATAATCAATTTGGTTGTACAAGTCGAAAAAATAATTCCATTAAAAGGTAAGATAAACTAATTTGGCTCTAGACTGATGGTTCTTAAAGCAGGTGGGGCACTTTACAAGATAAATATTTTATTTGGTTGTGGTATTTTATCCCACGTAAATTTTAAACAATTAATGTGAGGGAATAGAATAAAAAATCTATCTGTCCCAGCCAGGAATCGAATCTGGATCACCTGCTATGTAGGTACTTATCTCTAACCCTTTCTCGTGGGTTAGGCTCACGCTAGTGTAGAGAGAATTGAATGAGATAACTAGCGCGTCCTGGTAGCATAACTGGTAAATGCACCGGCCCGGATAGCAGGAGATCCAGGTTCGATTCCTGACTAGGACAGATAGATTTTTTATTCTATTCCCTCTCATTAATTGTTTACAAGATAACTTCTTATACATCTTCCTTAATTTATGGCTTCGTAGAAAAATTATAAGGCACAGCTGTTTTATTAATTCATGCATACTATGAAATACTTTTTCGTGTAAATATAGCTGATAGAATAGGGAATTTTATACCTATTATGTTCTACAGGCTCTTGTCATAATTCAAATAAAAACGAATTTAATTTGGAAATGGTTGACCATTTTTTATAAGAAACAAACTAACCGGAGAAGTCATGATTTAGTTGTCTTACAGAAGAAAACTCCATCATTCCCATTGTCTTAAAGAAGACATGATATTTATGTCGAAATGTTGGCAATAATAAATCCTTTTATGATTTACAAATTAGGTTGTTTTTTTTTAAATTCCATGACCATATTCACAACTAATCCCTTCTCATAATAAAGACCATTCAATTTTTTCTTTTTTTAAATTCCCTTCCTCTATGTCTGTCTATATATAGGCAGTGTCTGTCTGTCTGTACACGATAGATTCAAAAACCATACATCCAATCACTGTGAAAATTTGGTAAATTATTAGGTTAATTATATGGTTATTTTAGGTTAATTATTAAGAAAACTAAATTACCGGAAAGGTTTATGAAATTTTTTTAAATAATCTAGGTGCTCCCGAACAAATATCCCAAAAATGATATTTAATAATTAGATTAATTATTGTTTTATGTCACAAGTGGAGAAGCAAGTTTTCTCTATTATCAACTATCTATGTTTTGTACATCTGTTGATTTCAAATGACATATTTGATGGGTTAATTTTATTGTTAATTTTCTTTTTGATGTATTGTATAAATTTGATCATTAACAAATTATGTTTGAGGTATCAAAACTGCCTTTTCGTTCATACACAGCAACATATGAACTGGTACAGCTAGTATATAGCACACACACACACACACACACGTATATATTGTGAAGGTTGGTCCTATGAATACTTTGATTTGGCATTTTCCCCCTATACAGTGCTACCTAATATACAGTATATTGAATTTACAGAATGTAAAACGTAAAAACATTATATATATATATTTATGTAAATAATCTAAAAGGTTATTTCCACCACCAATGAATATAGAACTGTCATACCTTCCACTGTCCGTCTTCATTGGTTTCTGCAAACCATCTTCTGTTGGAGAGCGCTTTCGGACATTGTCTATCTTCTGGCCGAATACATGCGTTCACTGTCACTGTATTCAACTCAGTGGCTCATGGCATTTGAATACAGACAGTGACAGTGAACACATGTATTCGGCCAGAGGATGGACAATGTCCGAAAGCGCTCGCCAACAGATGGTTTGCAGAAACCAATGAAGACGGACAATGGAAGGTATGACAGATATATATTTATTCCGACGATAACTTGAAAGAAACCATATATTTCTTAAAAGATCTTGGACGAAATTTATAAGTAATTTTGATTTTGAAATTTCTAAAGCTCTAATTGTTAAATGATGATCTGCTAGAATCGATAAAGATCTGACAATGTGAAGACATTTTCTGAATTTCGCTTCATGAATGACTACATTTCCTTTGGGAAATTCGCTAGTTTAGTTTGTGTGGGAGTTGGCAGCACCATCTACCGGCAAAAGAGAATACTAATATATGAAAGGAGTAATGTTCGCAAATAGAGAGCAGTCATTGGTGTCATTGACCGATAAAGGAGGTGGCGAGTGCACCGATTATTTATCTATGCCTACTGAAGGGAAGTTTGCATGAATGCGTTCTCTGCGCCCCTTTTCAAGGGAATAAATAAAAAAATATATGAATAGATTATTTTCTTCCATTTGTAATAATAATAATTTGATTTACTGGGTATTTTTCTTAATTTTATCCAACACAGTGATAAGTGAAAAATATATACAATTATTGGAATCGTTTCAACACAGAGATAACTGAAAATACATAAAATTATTGTAATGATGTGAATTCAAAAGTAATCTATTATTATTAGATGATTTTAGTTGGGGTTCGGTCAAGGTAGATCCAAAAAAAATACAAATTTAACAAAAGATAAAGATTATCTGCCAACGTTTCGGCTTACATTGTAAGCCACCTTCAGGGCTATCATGAAGACGAGAGAGGACGTCCTGTCCCTAAGTTTACATTTCCATGACTACTCAGTAATCTATTATTGTGTACATAAGACTATAAGTTAGAGAACTAAAATTGTATTTTCCAAAGTTTTCGTTGAGGGGGATAAAGCTCGAAAGAAAATAGGCTTAACTATCTGGAAGTTATCTGAATCTTAAAATTATGGACTTGGGATAATGTTAAAATTAAATATCTCACAGGGACAGAACAATCTACTCTTCAAATTTCATGAAAATCAATTTTTTTTTTTTTACGATTTACAATTATTTGACTGAAATAGGTTAGAATGTAAATAAAAAGTAGTAAACAATTAAAGTGGTACATTGGTTAAGACTTTTGCCCTCTCAAAAACCAAGCGTTTCTTTAGAGGATGTCCCTTGAATATATAAACGAGAGAAAAAAATTTAAAGCCCCATGCGTTTGTCAAAATGGCAAAAATTGCAGGCCGATAAGTTCAACATTTAGAGTCGATTCAAACATTCAACCCTTAATTTAACCCCCCTAGAATGAATTAATTTGTCTTATTTGTGAAGTAAAGTACATCTTCGAAACTGATAGAACCTGAATACCAAATTAAACAAAAATAAACAAAACAAAATTAAAATAGTAATTGACCACACCTGCCTATCACGAAGACGAGAGAGGACGTCCTGTCCCTATGTTCACATTTCCATGGCTGAGAGGAGAATATAATTTTTGAAAAAAACACCGTGGGTGGTGGAAGGGTGGGGTGGGGGGGATTATTACTGTTTTAATTTTTTTCAATATTTTTTTTAATAGGTTGTTGTCTGCATGTTTTAAAATTCTTTTACATATCTTTCTACATTCATACTTTTGATATCACATTACTTTGTATTCCTACAGCCCTGAAGAAGGCTTACAATGTAAGCCGAAACGTTGGAAGATAGTCTTTAAACAAAATACACTTTTTTTTAATTTGTATTTTTTTGGATCTACCTTGACCGAACCCCAACAAAAATGATCTAATAATGTGTATTTGAGTATTTCCACTAATCACTGGGTGAATTTATTGATAGCTGTAAATAAGGGAGGAGAAGAGGAAAAATTCCAAAATTTGTCATAGTTTTGGAGAGTCCTCGAGTGGCAGTAGTCGGAGAGGCAGGGGACGCCCAAGCAACACGTGGCAAGCTCTTCGAGAAGGATATGGAGGGATGTCCAACAGGGGCATGTGGATGCAGACTGCTTTGTCTGCTGCTGGCAGACGGTAGTTGGAACGTGGATTTGGTAAGTGTTATTCTGTTTTTATAGTGTTGTATTAGCCGCCCTCTCAACCACTTAGGGTCATGTGGGGAGGGGCTATCTGTAGGTTACCACCCCATTCTAGGACATCCATTCTTCAGTACAAGCTTTTATTTATAGATAAAAGGTTAACCAGGGCAGGATTTGAACCCTCAGCGTCAGGATCAGATGGGCTACCCTAGGACTCCCAAGAATTGTTTTTACAGTCAAACGTTGGAAGCTCTCTTTATTGCATTACGACTTTTTTTAAAGAAAGGTTGTTTTTTTTTCTCCCGTATATGAGTTCTTCAATGACGGAATTGTATGTTAGAAGCTTGTTACGTAACTCTCGAGACATTTTAATTATACGCACATGAGCTAATGACATAGCAGACAGTCAAATATATACATATAGTAGAAAATAAGAGAGATGGGACGGGAGTAATTGACCGGCTCCCAGCACTAAGATTGACTAGGTCTGAGTCAGTCACACAGAGAGTGCACGGTCTGAGAGAGAGATAGAGAGAAAAGGAGAGAGGGAGAGAGGGAACGGTCAATTGATGTAAATTAGACTTGGGCAGATCTCTAACTGGGGTCAATTGCTACTGTTGAAGGGGCCCGGGAACAGCTGACTCCTTATTCTGTAGGAGCTGTGCTATCTCGGACGCCCGACAATAGATGGCGTTTACCGAGGATATTTCCTGCTGCCGATACGTCTTCAAAGGAATAGGACCCCCTCAAAACTGGAATCGAAAGATGAAAATAATACGAAGAGAGGATTTTCAGGAATTCGGTCTGGTACCAAGACTAAATTCTTAATAATCCTCTCCTCATAAAACTTGACAGTCAACAAATTTACCTCCAAAATAAAAGTAATACATTTATCTTGGAATTAAAACACAAGAACGAATAAGTAATTTTGTCTAGACTGAGAATAGGGCACACACGACTAACCCATGGTCATCTGATGGCGAAAAAACCTCCTCCGATATGTGAAGATTGTCAGGTTCCCCTCTCTGCGAAACATATTTGAACTGAATGTGTAAAGTATGCAGATACTCGTAAAAGACAACAATTTAACCTCCCATCAAGCTTAAAAGAAATATTAGGCAACGATTCACTTCAATAGACCGTCTAATATATTTTCTTAAAGATCCTTTTTTATACAACCAGATCTAACCTCAGTAATTAAAACTTATCAAAGTAATTATTTACTGAATAAATAATAAATTAATCTTAATGAGTAAAAATAGTTGTGGTAGCTAGTGATAAATATGGGTGGTGGGGCGGACGGGGGTTCTGCCTTTGGGTCGTGGTGGCTTGCGGCACCACTTCTATTACAGCCGACCTGGAGGGTTTGGACGGCCTGGTCCCACCGTGCACACCCTCGTTCACAGGCCAGGCATTTCACTAAAGACTTATCAAGATGGACTTGACATAAGCTGGAATTCAATTACAGTCGCTGGTTACCTCGTACTAAGGCATGGCTCTCCGTTTGAGTCTACATCCTAATTGTTACCCCCACATAAATGGCATTAATGACCCAAGTGGTTGACACGCCGAAAAACAAAAAACAAAAGAAAACACAAGAACTTATAAATACATTTCCCTAGGAATCTTTTATGTTAAAAGACAAAAATAAATAGAAAATTTCATGCGGAATACATCATAATGTTCACGAGACCCCACAAAAAGATTTTCTTGACTACCCACGCTGAAAAAGTGAAATACGCATGGATTTTCTTTCTCTCTTTCGCACAAATTCGAAATGGACAGAGATAATGGTTCAATTGGAGATTTTTTGACCGTAGAGTTTATTAGTAGCGAATTTGTTGGGGTTTGGTCAAGGTTGATTCCAAAAAATACAAGGAATGTATTTTTTAACATCTACCGATGTTTCGGCTTACTTTGTAAGGGTTATCATGAAGGCGAGAGGAGACAAGTTGTCACATCGTCATGACTGATGATTTCGGTTTTTAATAATGTCCATTATAAATGCTAGTTTAATTTAATATTTGTTTGAATAATATTACTGAAGATAAAAAAGGATTATATTCTTAACAGTAAATTACCCAAATAAAGGTGTGTATAGAAAATAAATTATATAAATGTTTTAATACTATTTAATACTCACAAATATAGTATAATAACCTCTTCAGAGAATTCTCTAAACTTGCTAAATCCCATTCGACTTCTTCATAAAAAGACACAGTTTAGAGTTTTGTTTTAGAGAATAAAAAACACAACAGCCTCCTACGAAGTTCTAGTAATTGTAAGGAATTAGTAGGGAAATTTCCACTTCCGCTGAAGCAAATCGTGAAATTATTAAAGATGAAAGGAAAGCACCCTTGATCAGGGCACTGTGAGGGGATGGTTTGTAAAATTTAGAAGTGGAGGTGCGGCTTTGAAAAGGAAGAAGGGCTCCGGGTGACCATTAATGAATATTGATGAAGTTCTGCAGGAAGTTGTTGAGTCAAAACAGTCCACAAGCACTCGCAAACCAGCCAGGGAGTGTGATGTGTCAAATGATACTATTGGTCACCATCTACATTATATGCGGAAGCTAAAAGAGACAACGGTAGACTGGTCCCTCACGAACTTACTCATCTCAGCAATCAGCTAACAGATTAGAAATTTGTGAGACATTTATTTAAAAAGCCTTCTGATATCAGATTTTACCGGAAGATGGCTATATTGCGGTCAAACTGCTTTTCCGGTTGTTGCAAGAGGGATTTAAAAAAAAAATCGATGCTTTGCTTCTTTTTCTTTTTTTTTTTTACTTTTGAAGTTTTATTTATCACGAATTCATTCCTGTATTCTGAACTCTACTGCAAACAACTAGAAAGATTGTAGGCGAAGTTGTCTGAGCGTTATCCTGCTTTGATCAAACGAAAAAGAGTTTTATTCCAACAACATAATGCTCGTCCTAACACTTCCCGTCGAGCCATAGAAGAGTTTAAAGAACCTCATGGGTTCGAACTCCTGCCTCATCCACCATATGGTCCAGACTTCGATATATCGGATTACAACTTGTTTTGCTCCATGGCCCATTTTCTTCAAGGGGAAGAACTATGATAGTTTTGTGGGAGTTGGAATTATGGTCCAAGAGTTCTTCGACAGCCATCTAAAAGAATGGTACATCGTGGGATCGAGTAATTAGCTAGAAGATAGCAAATGACGGTACATAATAATAGCATAATAACTATACTTAGAGAATTATCTATTTATTAGTATTTTGTTCGATCTAAAAGAATTAATAATATAATTATTAAAGGGAAATGATCATTATTTTTTATTAATTTTTTTTTTATGAATCCTATTTATTGTTGCAGGGGTGAGTTGTTGGAGGGGCGGCTCGCACCCAGGAATGCTAACCCCTGTGCCTTGCGTATCCTGGCTGGTTTCAGGGCGAGACAGGGTTATGCAACGGGTCACGTGGAACGACACGGCTCCCAGGCAGTCCTGCCCGTGAGGCTGCGTCTCAGACCTGCGAGGTTTCCCCGACACTCCCCAAGTTCTTGTAACCTTAACAATTTTATGGAGGTAGGAATGTAAACACCTGAAGTGTCCCAGCAGGGGACAAATATTTGTACGAAGTCAGTGCAATGGGTTTGTTATGTAATATTATTTTAAAATGTAGATTGGAATTTAAGGAGTCAAAAAAAGCGAATTTCTAAAATTACAAAATTTTTAGATTAAAAAAAAATATGTTGTTCGATTCCAAAGGCATATTGTTTAGATAATAGATTAAAAAAATCAGATTATATTTGCGGCTGGCACTCGTAATTATAAATCATTAACCATATATTTAACAAAATAATTTTGATTTAAAAATAAAATAAAACAATAGCATAATTTTTTTTAATTTTGAGCCAATTTCATAGGCTAGGATCTAATGTTACATGATAGTTTAAAATTTATTTATTTATATTATGTATTTATCTAACTATCCTTTTTGTTTTCATAGTGAAATTTTCCACGTCACGTATAAATATAAAAATAAACAAATAAAGAGTTAATTAATTAATTAATAAAGAGTTCCTTATTAAACAAAGTTAATATGAGTGAGAATTACCTCAAGAAAAAAATGTTTTTTTTTTGGTGCAGCGGGTCCTACCCATATCATCACAGTTGATTCATAAAATAAATTATTTTATATATTAGGAGTTACAAAACAAAGTTGAACAATTAACCATAATTTTTTAATTTATTTAACATCTATAAGCCACAAACAGTTATTTTCTTAATGAAATATGGCATGTAGCTTTTAAGTGAAAAAAATAAATAAATAAAATCTTGTATTTACCGTTTCTTCTTCCGGGTTGGACCGTGTCAAATTGTTGTTATTTGCCGAGCTTTCGCACATCATGTGATGGAAGAAGAAACGGTAAATACATCTGACGACCGTCGAAGCCTACGTGAACAATAACAAATAAAAGCTTAGTAAAATTATTAATATACTTCTCTATTTTTTTTTTTTTTTTTTTTTTTTTTTTCTTAGAGCTGAGCTTTTCGAGATCCATACTTCCAGAGTGCAGAATTTTCCATAAAAGAGTTAGCTCGTTGACTACTGGCCTGAGGTTTGCATCTCTAGCCAGTGAGAAGAAGAAAAACGTACATCACGAAGAATCTAAGTAATCTCAGCATTTTCCAAATTTTCGGCCTAAATTTTAGGCCTTCCTCACGGCTGAAAATGAAAAAAAAAAAAATATTACAAAAATAATATAGAAACATGTCTATATCTCATAAACATGAATAAATAAATGAAAATATAAAACTGAGTGTAATTGACTATATAAAATGCATGAAAACTGGATGCTGAACTTAAAGAATAAAAAAAAATATTTAGTATAATTATTAATTAAAAAAAAAAATTATTTTGGTTACAAATGTTTTTTTAATTCTTTAGCTACCAAGACCAAAATACTGTCAATCCTCTCCTTGTAGAATTTTTATTGAAATAGTTTCCCTATTTTCTGCTAACTCAGAAGTTTTTCAATTTCATGCGGTTTGCTAGGTAAAATAAATAATAAATGAAGGATAAAATTTTTTTTTTCTTTAATTTTTCAATGCGAAATTTTAATCCGGCAAAACCTCGAGGGGGTTGGGACTATGAATCGTTTCATAGTCGAAATGTCTCAGTTTCTCAAAGGGTTTCTTCAGATCAGATACTTCGGTCGTTTTTCCTCACCTTTCTTCTGGAAATTCCTCCTGGGTTGCCGGTCGCTAAGGCCGTAGTTTTGACAGTCGGCCATTGTGTCGCGTGCTCATTTGAGGGCGGGTTTCCAAACACGGCTCCTCATTGTGTCAGAGCGCCTGCTGCCGTACGTACCCCCCCTTGCCCAACCCCCTTCCAGACACGTACCCCGCCAAATTACACATCTCTCCCTAAAACCCTGCTCCCTCTGTCTCTATCATACTTCTTATTCCTACCCAAATTGCATATTTTAAGGATTTTCTCAAGGAAATTTTCCGCCAATCTGAAGTAATATTGAACCACCCAAATAAAATATTTAAAACAGTTTGTTTGTTGTTTTTTCCCCCCAACTGTTTCTGTTTTCCTTTCAAACCCCGTCCAGAGAAAACAAAGGGTTCTCATTTGTTACTTAAGGCATAGTTTACAACCGCGGATTTGAACGCTCGCCAACTTCTAACCATTTGTAATCTTAAAGCAAGGTTAGCTGAGCATATTTATTATCAAGCCATTTTCATGACGATCAAAATCAAACTATTCACATTAGTACCTTAACCTGACTTTAAAAAAAATGAAAATATACTTTGTAAAAAATAAATTTAATAAAATTATATATATTTACTATTAGATGGTTTTTTTTTGTTGGGGTTCGGTCAAGGTAGATCCTAAAAATACAAACTTTAAAAAATGTGTATTTTTAAATTATCTGCCGACGTTTCGACTTACATTGTAAGCCATCTTCAGGGCTATCATGAAGGCAAGAGGGGAAGTCATGTCTTTATGATTAGTCATGAAAATATGATCTTAGGGACACGACGTCCACTCTCGCCTTCATGATTCCCCTGAAGATGGCTTACAATGTAAGCAAAAACGTTGGCAGATAATTTAAAAATACACATTTTTTAAATTGTATTATTTTGGATATACCTTGACCGAATCCCACTAAAAAAAAAAAAAAAAAAAATAATAATATCTATTGTCAAAAAAAACTCTCCAATTGAATATATATTCTTACGTTCGCAACTCGTAAATATTGAAGCCAAATTCAGTATTTAAGCATCTTTTTGAAAACTGTTGGATGAGTTATTTAGTAGCTGAAATCAATTGAGAGGATACGAAAATTTTAAAATATTAGTACCTTTGTTACATATTGGCTTTACAAAAAAAATTATAGATCAAGAAAAATAGTTGTAAAATGTAATTTATAGCATTAAAAGAAAAAAAAAATAATAATAATAATTTCCAATATTGAGCGAGACTTCTCATTTTTAAAACAAAGAAACGAATTCAATATTTACGTTTTTTAATGTGATAATAAAATTTTCGTTGAAGTCGAATGGGAGTGCTTTAAAGGAAGACCAAAATTTAGAATCGTAATATTCGCTGTCATTTAAGTTATGAAACCTTTATGTAGAACTGAATGGGTGTGAGATGTAATTTTCTAACTTTTTGCAGAAAAAAAAAAAAAAAAAAAAAAAAAAATACTAAGAAAGATATTTACGAATGTAAATAGGATGGCTGAGTGCTTCCCCCACTCTTCCTTCCAGTCTAGTCGAGTCAAGTATTACATTTTACGCTCACTGTTCTTTCCGACTTATGAGTTAAATTTCCACATTTTCTCTTATTTTTAACCACCATTAATGATTTATATGAAGTACACTTAGATTGCGCAGCTCCAGCAAGATAGATTTTTGCTAAAAAATGTTTTACGTAAATCCCAAGTAAATAAGATAAGAAACTAGAAAAGTTGGAATCTACATAATAAAATTGAGAAATCAAATTAGAGTTTTTTCGCCGCCATTGGAGGGAGCTAAAATCAGTAATTTAGGAGAGGGGAGGGGGATTATTATCAATATGCTTAAAAGTTAGATCTAAAAAACAAACTATTTTTGACTTCAAGTCCTTATTTAATAACGATAAGAATAAAAGAAAATAAACATATGATCAGATAGATATGGTTAGATTGCTACTGAAGAATAAAAGTTAAACCAAGCCCGATGAAATGCATCATCTTGTGTCTAAAGCTGCCTACTGCCGCGCAGTATCTTATCTTTATTTTATTGTTAAAAATGATTTTTGGTGAGATTTAAATTTCAGATACATTGACATTTAAGTGATTAATATGATTATGACCTTATCGAAATAATTCTTTAAAGGATTAACTGGCAAAAATAAATCTCACCGCCTATCATGACTTGAGTAATATCTTACTATCTTACTAGTAATATCTGTCTTCTACGAACTGGCTACGCAAACAGGCAATGAATACACTTAATGGGGTTTTCGATGCAAAAAGGACGATTTAACAGGTCTTTTATTTTATGTTAAGCTTTATTATATTAATTTTAAAATAAAATCAAGCCTTTGTTTATTGGCTTATGAGATGCTGAAGTCCTATTAATTAGTTTTATTTTTAAAGTCTCCTCTAAACTGAGGCGAACATATTAGACTTAAGCGACAAGAACATAGCAGACTCTTACCTACTAAGACTATGTACAACTTATTGCTATGAGAGAGGGGCTAGACGAGGCACTTGAATGTAAACTTTAGAGGGTAGCAGTCCACACTACAGCAGACTATGGACACTTATACAGTCTTATAAACAGGCGTTCAGAGCTCACAACAGAGAACAAACTGACACTGTACAAGGCATTACTACGACCGATCTGGATATACGGTGCAGAAGTCTGGAGAGGCGCTAAACCTTCCAATATCCAGAGAATGCAATCCTTTTAATCCAATGTCCTAAGAATAATTGCAAACGCTCCATATTATGTGTCCAGCTCTACGCTTCATCACGACTTTAATATTCCTTTCGTCCTAGACCTTATCTCCACCCGCTTCAAGCTCTTCCATAGTAAACTCCAATTTCATCCCAATCCATTTGCCCAATCCCTGTCGTCGGACTTCAATCCTCACAATCCTCCCCGGCGACTAAAACGGAGATGTCCTCGCGATCTCCTGGGCCTTGTCGACTAGATTTATTGGGAGTGATGTCAATGGGCCCTTTCTACCTCCAAAGTGACATTTTATTTACTACTTTTTTAAAAATACATGCTTATAATTACGAGATTTTGTATAAGGAGAAAGTAATAAATAAAGATAAATAATAAATAGNATAGAACCGTTTGGAGTTTCCCAACCACGTGGAACAAATCTCATTTTAATATTCCCGCCCTGGAAACCAAATTAATAATAATAATAATAAAAATAAAAAAAAGTCTCCTCTGTAAAACAGAGTGTTTTAATCAGAATTATTTTAATTTTTTTTTTCAGTCGTTGATAATATTTAATACTAAATGAAGAGGTAGCAGAGGTTCAATAACAGTGTTGATGATAAACACATTTTTTGTATGCAATATATGAATTTATTTTATTATTCGCAGTCATTTCGGCTTACATTGCCAGCTATCTTCGAGATGGCCCTGAAGATTGCTCATGTAAGCGGAAATGTCGGCGAATGATAAATAAAAAAATATACTTTCAGAAGAAAAATTTTTTGTTTTTATTTAAATATGATTGATATCCAACTACCTGGGATATATCTTTTCAATAGAATATCTTCAAGGTCAGCACCTTCTCCACTGATAATTTATTTTGTTTTTCAATCAAATATGGAATTAATACGCTGAAATTTTCATTACTAAGCTCGCATTAATAGTGTCATTAAACTTGAGGAAAAAATGGAAGTGAGAAAATCGCTAAATACATATTACAACATGTAATTACAAGATATCTACCAGCCTGAATATCTGTTAGCTAAATTAATTTTTTACAAACAAAGATTTTTGATGTCGGAAGTATCCAAGCTCAAAATTTATTTTGCCACACAGTATGTATTTACTTCTAAGTTTATTGCACGTCCCACTACTTCTCCTACCTGTTTCCTTGGCATTTAAATCCCGTTTACCTTTTAATACGCTATGTGCGTATTGTTGTTGATATTGTAAATGGAATACATTAATGTTTTCTTGTTTACAAGTACTAATGATCGGATACACTCGACGGATAGACGTAGTATACTTTACAGCAGGAATTTGTGATTTTCATTAGCAGATTTCCGTCAAGGAAAACAAGATATTCACGTTATTGACATAGCTTTGGACTTTGGAAAATAAAATTATATTACATCGATATTACATAGCATAAAGTAAAATATGGCTTTTTCAAAAATATATAAAAGTGAGCATTCTCTGTAAACTACGAAATTTGAGGTCGTCGTTAAATGTCAAAATATTATAATAAATTAATAAAACCTTTTTAATTTCTAAAAAGAGGTCCATGTGGTTATTGCACTAGACTACTGAGCCAAAAGGTTCAACAAAAACACTACAGTTAGTTTTTCTTTCTGTATTTCTATTTATAATAAATTGAAAATAAATCAGAGGACAGAACTGAGTGCTGTTCACACACTCTCTCTAGTAGTGAATAAACATAACCATAATATGCGTCCTCATTTTTACTCCTTTGTGGCTAAATTATTTCTTAAAAGCGAAATTAACACATAAAAAGATACAACAAAAATAATTTTTAAAAAATTTCTGTAAGATTTCTGACCTTTATATAATGATATATATATATACATTTTAGAAAAAAAGGATTTATTTCCATCGGTGTGTGCTACATAAAACAATTGGATTGCTTAAACATTAAAGAAATCATTCAATGGTTTGCAAAAAGTAGCTACCTAATTTGATTTCATTATTTTTAAAATTGCGCACTCAAGAGCACGAATAGACTTATATGTCTGCCATTTGATGACGTCATTTATATTATTAGTATTTATTATGATCTCTCAGTCAACAAGTCTCCAGAAGGCTATTGCATTATTCCTTCATTCACGAAGAAAAACTATAATTATGTTTTTTTTCCATATTTTCTTCCTCGCTTTTCTTCATAGATTACAGTCCAAGGCAACACAACAATGCATATAGCGAGCATTTATAATTTTTTTTTATATGAATGAATATTTAGGCATGCAGCAATATGAAAACTAATCTTTAACAGATATAGAGAGTTTAATTAATTTATGGATAAATTATATTAACAACTAACAAGTATTATTCAAACTGTTTTTCTTTATGAGAGAGAACAATGTAAATATTTATCTTGAGATTCATTCTCAAGTGATAGAGATTTTTCTGCAATCTAAACAAGCCATAAATGAATCAATAGATTTTATTGGAAAACGCCAATGATACGTAATATATTAAACACGCGATATGTATATATAT
>KZ807010.1:681189-706415 GCA_000696205.2 Oncopeltus fasciatus
GGGGGGGGGGGGGGGGGGGGGGGACTTGCTGAGAGTTTCTTTTCTCTCTCTCTCTCTCTGCTACCTGTGGCCGGTATACGGGGTGGGGCCTTCTTCGCACCCCACTAACTTAACTCTTAAAGTAAACACTTTTAGCCGAATAGCTTGGTGGAGGCACTTGTCCGGGTGTTGATAGTCAGGAGGGGATTTATCTGAGGAGGAGGGGAGTATATCTCTTACTGATCTAGTGCGCGTCAAGTTCCCTACACTACCAGGCATAACGCACATGTGCGCCCAGAGACTTCGTGTTCTGTGTGCGATATACCGTTCTTTCAAATGGAGGGTTTTCCAGAAGTCGGCGTGGATCGGAGACCTCTCGCAACTCACAAACTTATCTCTTACTCACTCTCTTCCCCTCTGTTCCTCGGCCTTTATCTCTCTTTACTCGCCTCTTTACTTTTTATCTTTTCATTTTCAAAACTTAGCCGTTATCTCACATATTTTTCTCTTTCACATATGCCATTACATAACCTCTCTACTCAGTCTGCTACAACTTCGTTCTTCATGGTCTATTCCTCTTTATCATCGTCATTTATTGTTCGTTATTTTTATAAAATTTATTTATTTAACAGGAGCAGTTAATGACATCTAAAAGTCAAAAGTATGTACTATGTAATTTGACACGTGACATACGATGTGTACATTTTTTGCACTTGTATGTGCACAGTTGTTCAACTCGACAGAAGAATGCGCTTGTTGCAGAAAAGTGGATATCTGGCAAAACTGGTTCATCAATAAGTAGTTTGCCTTCAAAGTTCATTAATAAGGTCATAGATGTAATAAGGACTTTTCTAAACATATTTTAGTATGTAAATGTTAGGAAATTATATATATAAATTTAATTTTGGGTTTATTCAGAAGAAACCTGCATTAGGACACACACTTTGCAAAACAGTGTAAGGGGAGTGTGAGGAAGAGGAGAGAGAGACAGAGAGAGAGACAGAGAGAGAGAGAGAGAGAGTGAGTGAGAGAGAGAGAGAGTGTGTGAGAGAGAGAGAGAGAGTGAGAGAGAGAGATAGAGAGAGATTAGATTAGATTAGTTCTTTATTGTCATAGGATATGCATCCTTTCTTCCTGACAGTTTCAGGCTACTTATAATTTACACTTTTTACCAAAAGGATCTGCTGAGGTCTTTCAACCCTAAGATAATAAGAGCCATGGGTGTTAGAATATGGTGGCAAACTTGTAGATAGCCCCTCCCTCAATGCCACTGAGTGGTTGCATGGGACTTTAAATTAAAAAAAAAAAAAAGATAAAGAAAAAATGGCCAAAATAAAATAATGAGAACATTGTGATGCACTGTGACGTACTATTCGTGTTTTGTCATGCCCATGTTTTGTTTTCTTCCTCCCATTAAACGTCGTTGAGGTCTACCTAACTGATATAATTTTTAGTTTTATCACTGAAATTTGCCATATCGCTTTTAAATTCAGAATGAATTTCCTATTGTACGAAATCTGACAATTAATATTTTTTCTGGTTAGGCAGGCTTCTTACTGATATTCATTGTATCACTTATGAGTAAAAAAAAAAAAAAAAATACTGTGTTAGTTAATGAGATAAATAAGTCGATCAAGAAGTGTCGTAATGTCTTGAAACACTTTATACCAGGTTAGACATATAAATAAAAAATATTCTATAAGTGTGAGAGACAACGAGACATATAATGCTCAAATAAAAATATTCATTTACTACGAAGGTACGAAATTCGCTTTGTTTATGAAGCTTCTGCCAGTCCGACATATTAATATTGCCTTTTTTTATTTTATTTAACGTTCTTTTAGGGTTAGTTTACTGTTATTTACTGGGATAAATACATGTCCTTTGTCTGCCATTCGATGACGTCATTTATATTATTAGTATTTATTATGATCTCTCAGTCAACAAGTCTCCAGAAGGCTATTGCATTATTCCTTCATTCACTAGGAAAAACTATAATTATGTTTTTTTTCCTTATTTTCAATCTTATTTGTTGCTTTATCTACTATTCTTCCTTGCTTTTCTTCATAGATTACTGTCAAAGGCAACACACTCTTGCATATAGCGAACATTTATAATTTTTTTAAATATGAATGTTTAGGCATGCGTTTCATTAATTTATGGATAAAGTATGTTTACAACGAACAAGTTTTATTCAAACTGTTTTTCTTTATGAGTGAGAACAATGTAAATATTTACCTTGAGTTTTATTCTTAAGTGATAGAGATTTTTCTGCATTGTAAACAAGCCATAAATGAATCAATAGATTTTATTGGAGCGTAAACGCCAATGATACATAATATATTAAACATGCGATATTTCATTGGCAATTTGTAATCGACCTGTAAACCATAACTAGCAAAATAATAAAATAAAATATTTATTTCCAGAATTCCAATATCCAAATCCATACATTACAATTTGTATAAGTCATTTGATACATAAAAATATATATTATAGGTCATTATCCACGATTCATTACTATTTCATCAAAAAAGCAAGATCCACATACATAATACCTGTAGACAACTCACGTATTCACTAAATTTTAATTGTAAATTAAATGACATTCCTAATATTACTTACAAAATATAACTTATACTGTACAATTTAAACATCATACTCTTATATAGGTATGATATATTTTATATTTTTATGATACATTATATGCATAATATAACTTATATTTTGAATATAAGAAGGGTATATAAAAATTTTCCAACATTAATATTTTTTTTTCTACTTCAGAATTTTTATATAATATGTTTAAGCATAAAGTATACACAAAGAGATGAAGTGGAGTTGATTTAAAAAAATTAATTTAATTGAAACGACCTCTGCATGATGACATGACATTTAAATTATACATGTCTCCCATACTTGTCTTTTGTGTTTTTAAAATATCTGAAGCTTTTTTTTCTATATTACCCCACAAGGGTGATCCATTTGCGAAATTCAAGTAGCCCGTGTATATACTTACAGGTTTGAGTTTCTATAATACATAGGTATTACCTAAATATATTTATATTTTCCTTTATCTCATTTATCCACGGTTTCTTATTTGAACTTAGATCCAAAGAAGATTCATTTTTGACAACTGAACACATGGCAAAGCCGTGGAAGCCATTTGCCCCATGTGTTATTTCATAAATAACTCTATACTTTATATTATATTATACTCTATACTTTATATATNAATAAAATATTTTACAGCAATAGTTTCGTTATTTAATAACCAAACCTCACACACACACACACACACACACACACACACACTCACACACACACACACACACACACACATATATATATAAAGTATATATAGAAAATGAAACACTCGCGGCTACGGTACATAGTAATCAAGAACAGGTAGGATAGAGAGTGCAGTACACACAAAAAAAGAAAAAAAAACAAGGAGTAAAATTTTCTGGGATCTCTCGCCCTTCGTCAGTCAGGAGTGAAGAAGACAGAGGGAAATTTGTATATTATATATAATGTTTACGAAGGACAGTAGTTATCGGAGTTTAAAATAAAAAAATATTTAACTTTTTGTGTTTTTTGTCAGCAAAATTCAAAGGTCCAATTTTTCCCCACACACTTTTCTTTGCTATTGTCTTTTGACATTTAAAAACAAAATACATTAAATTAATAGATAATAATATGCAAATAAATACTCTGTTGGACAATTTCTACACAATTTTATGTAACAGCGTTAATTCTAAACATAAAATATTTTTGTTAACGAAGAACTTTAATGAAAATAAATTAAATAATTTTAAAATCTCACAACTTATTAATAGGCTTTTGAAATCTTTAAGGTCCCTCTTTGTTGGGCCTCAAGAAAACTAAGTTGAAGCTTATATAACAGGACAGGTACTTTTATTATTTATCTTATAAACCTCCCTTTCACCCCTTAGAGTCATGGAGAGAGGGATTATCTTCAGGTAGTCACCCTATACTAAACACACATGGCACTGTGCAAGCTTGTCTTTTCTCGACAAAAGCTCAGGGTGGGGTCGTACACACACGCTAGGCTTGAGAGACCCAAGTGGATCCAGCTAAGCCGAACCTACAATAGATCTTAAAAAAAAATTTTTTTACTCAATAAAATACTAAAGGATAGAGTTTACTTTTTTAAACACAAAATAATGAAAGTAAACAATAAAACATAATAATATTTACTGTCGTACCTCTTGATCTGAGATCATCAGAGTGATTCACCCATAAATATAATATAAATCAAAATATATAATAATAAATTATAATTTTTAAAAAATGACTTAAATAAGTCATGCTTACATTGCCAGCTATCNTCACTAGCTAATAGTTATGTGGATAAGTAGAATTATGTATATATATATATATATATATATAGTACAATTATATAAACAATACGATAAAAATTTCACACATTTGTTCCGTTTACTTTCATATTAATAAGAAAATTTATTTAATAGCAAATGACATTCCGCGTTAGAGTATTTTATTAAATTATTCCAATTTTTCCCATTTAATACATCAATAATAATAAAAATCAATAGCCCAAAATAGTTCTATAAGAGTAATATCTATTTATAAATAAAACTGCGTGTAAATTGAAATTTTCGTTTGTTTCAGGTAATCGTTGAACAAGTTAGATATTAGCTAAAACCAAGATAGAAAGGAGGGTTCAAACAAAACAAGCGAGAGTTGAAGACTTTGAGCCGTTTTATTCTTTATTTTTAGTGACATGATATTATTGATAGTAGTAGTAGATAACATAACAATATGTAATTCCAGCCATGAGCATTTCTTAAATGAGGTTCTTGTAAATGTCCTGTGTCAGGCGGAGAAATCGTCCTTCGCCAAAGGGCTTTTGGTAAACATATTGTTTTCCGGGAGAGAGGATTGTCAGGAGTTCGTTCTGGCGGGCTGAAGAAATAAAAAAAGGAATTTGTGGACAAATAAGTTTTTATTTTAGTCAACGTTTCGGCCTATGTGCTGAATATGGAGAAAAAAAAAAAAAAAAAAAAAATTTCCTCCACATAAAACTTGACGGTCAAGAAGTAACCTCCATCTTGTTTTTCTGTTTCTAATAACCTTTGCTCAGAGATTCCGCAAGAAGAAGAAGAAGAAAAAAAAGAAGAAAGATAAGTCTAATCAGCATCATTCCAGCTCGGTAGATATTCGTAACCAACTGATTTCCCGTCATTCTTTAAATAAGTGAATAAATAAACGGAAATGGCTGGTTTGAGCTTAATAAAAGGCAATGAATGGGAAGTTAAACTCTCTGAGGTTGGCTCTAGCGAACTCGGAGGAGTTATACCTTTCTATACAATCTTTCGGTGAGAGGACCTGCCCTGTACAAGAAGGGGCAAAATGAAGGATGCCTCCTGTTTCCTTTCTTCGTACGATTTAATTAGGGTTACTTAGAAATAGCTATTACATTCTGCTAGGTCTGCCTCGGCCTTTCCCTGAAGTTATAAAAGCAGCTCGCCAGCGACCCCCTGGGTCTGTGATAAGTTAGTGTTAATCAGTGTCTGATTCCGTGACAGACTGCGTTTTTCAGAGCCTCTGGTTGGTCGTAGCCTTTGTATCAGTAATCAGTATGTTTTCTGAGGCTTCTTTGTAAATAAGCACATCTAATTTTTTGTACGCATCTAAAACTAGCTTTATGTAATTTTTATTTTCTATTTCTTTATTAGTTAGTAGGTTAGATTTTAATTAGTGGGAGTTCATGTTTGTTATAATAAAGTAGCTTAAATTAATTTTTGTTCTTGATTATTATTTACCCGTAGCCTATAGCATTATTATGCAAATTTTAACTGATTTTAAGAAAATCAAGATATTCACGTTGGTACCAAGGTAAGCTACATGTGAATTTTTTTTACAGAACCTCACCCATACTACGTGCGCACACACACACAAAACTCGTCTAGACGTGCGCTAATGTCCACAAGTTTTAAAATAAAAAGAACAAATTCAGTAGTTAAGCTGCAGTTTTCAAACCGTTAGATGGGTTCGTTAATGGCTAAAATTGAGCAGAAGTATAGGGGTAGGTTGAGGGTGATTACAATCCTAGTGAATGTTAATAATAATCCTGATCCTAATCCTGGGGAAGTGTTAACGAGTAGTACGGCTAACAGTGCTGGATGGTACTAAGATGATGAGGCCGAAAGGAAATCACCACCAGGAGAGAGCGGACATCGAAGTGCATTCCAGGCCTTTGTGTCTGATTGGAGAAGAATGAGAGCTGATCTATTCATAGAAAACGAGAGTCTCCAGGCTGGAGTAGCTCGCTTTGAATAAGCTAACTCAAAAAAAATATGGTAATTTCGAAGTTCGATCAGCTGAAACCGATTTTTGGCCTGAAGCGGGTAATGTCCTAATTTTTAGTGTTGTAGCTAGTCCATTCGGAGGGATTGGTCTAAATTCTAATTTTTTATGCATATGCCCTACAGGACTTGCTACAGAGGAAATGATTCCCCTCTCCATTCTTTCAGAAAACAAGTTGAAATCTTTCTGAGAGCTAATGGAGGCGAAAGATGGTTTCTCCTACGGTTTTCTCTTTAGCGAAGCTCCAGTACAGTGTCGAGACTCCAGCTGTGTCGGTCCGATAAGACCGTCCGTCAGTGATAAGGGGAAGTCCCACGGACTAGTGCCATCCTTAGCTAATTGGCCGATAGAGCGAGGAGAGTGTCTCCCCGCTGAGAGATAGGCCGCCCACATGAGATAACCTTATCCTGCAACCCTTCAGCAAAATGATAACCTCCCTTGTCGCCTCAGCAGTCAGCCTGAGCCGCTGACTTTTTCACAAACAGCTTTCACTTCATACTGCTGGCTCTGCGCTTTTAACAGCGGATCGCACTCTGGATCTCTAAATCTAACGAGGCTTGCTCTAATATTGTAAGATTAAATGTAAAACATGAAGAGAAGGATTAAATATTTATATAATTGACATAAATATTTAAATTTTAAATAATCTTTTGGTTATAATTCAAAGCAACGCTAAAAAAATAAAATAATTTGAAAGTTATTGGTTTAATATAATAATAATCTTTTTGGACTGGTTCCTGAATAAATATATTCAAATAAGAACAAATAAACATTCGGGGACTGCAGATGGCTGAAGAATGAACACTTTAGGAAAAAATTTTGGAACTCAAGATAACTGTGGAGGTTTCATTTCGTTATGCAAGAAATTTCTTTTCACATAAGTGAATTATTCACTAAACAAATGAACTCAAAAATTACTTCCAAAATTACTATATTAGATATCTGTATTTTGTTATTTAGGTTTACGCCATTTTCACATTTCTTCAGTGGTTTTAACTTCAAATAATTAACATTATTATTGTTTTTTTTTATGATATCTCTGAAAAATATAAGAAAACTCAGCAGGGATACAAATTAATTTTGTAAACAGGTATTCAAAATTATCAGTCTAGTTACTGACCACAGATGCTCCGGTTGGGAGGGGGCAATACATGTTAAGAATGTCTTATTTATTAATCTTGCTTTTTTCTCTGTCTTTTCATTTCCTTGGAAACTATATTTATAAATTATGAATAAAAAATTACTTCATACTGATGTTAAGTCATCATGAAAGCACATGTATTAATCTTGTTTTAGCAGATTGCTCGTAGGTTATCAAACTAATCTAGTTGGTGTTTCGCCAATATAATCTTCAGCTTATAGGTTATAATTCGTCAATTACTCCCATTTATATCCATCTTAATGAAAAATAGGAAATCTGTGTGGTTTACGCAGCT
Organism: Oncopeltus fasciatus; assembly: GCA_000696205.2. Lineage (NCBI taxonomy): Eukaryota > Metazoa > Arthropoda > Insecta > Hemiptera > Lygaeidae > Oncopeltus > Oncopeltus fasciatus. The sequence continues at coordinate 688,959 of KZ807010.1, forward strand.
CTTGCGTTGGACATGGCTTAAGAACAGACAAAATCCATGTATTATAATGATAATTATTATCAATGAGAACTGTCTTCATATTGTTATTACATTATTAATATAATAAGTCTATATAATTATATGTTTTTCTAAAGAACGTGACGTGAAGAAAGGCAGTCAAGAAGGGTATTATATTAAATTCTCGTGTCAAACCAAAATATATAACACTATTAATATTTAATAATTAGTAATGACAGGTTTAAATTTGATGATAATAATTTGTATAGGTGCATAGTTGACTTGAAATGAATGTATGTGTATATAATTTGAAATAATAATGTTTGAAGGCAATTTAATATATTTTCTTATAATCTTGATATCTTTCCTTATGATGAAATTAATCATATATCTCTTGTTTTTAATATTATCTGCTATGACCAATAACAATTGGATAACTCGAGTAGATTATGTAGCTCCTGCTTTTTTCCCTATCACATCAGTTTGAATAATAGATGAGGTTATCTACAGACAACCACCCTATTCCAAACAAGAAGAGAATCAAGGCAATAGGCGAGCTTCCTTTCTTTCTCAATAAAAGCCTACTCATCTAGCGACTCGCTGGCACCAGACTGTGGAGTTCCTCAGGGATCCTCTTGACTACATTATATTTTCTATTTTATTTTTGTTGGGATAAATATTTTTTTATTTTATTCTAAAAATTTATAGAAAAGTAAAAATAAACAGTAGGTTTAATCAACGCTTTATTTAGGTTTAATCGCTGCTTGCATTTTTATTAATTTTTTTTAATTGTTCAGACATTTTTCAAAATTTACAGCATTTTAATATATTCAAAGGTTTAATTTTCAGCGAACATACTTTCTAAAAATATTTCCTGTGCTTCCATTTATAATGAGTCACTGGATTTTATCTTGCTCCTGAGAATACCCAGCTTTAATTGGGCTACCATTCTTCACATAATGAGGTAGGATCCGGTCGCCGGACGTCGTGAACCACACACCGTCCTAGCCAGCCCAGACAATGATTAAGGGGATTCATTTAATGTCATTTGGCCTCTATAAAAAGAACTGAGGATATAAATAATTAATTACCTTGTCCCTCTAATAAAATCATAATAAAAAAAAATGTATGAATATCTAAAAGTAAACCATGATAGTTAGATTTAAAATTAATTTATTCACTGAGAACTATTAATGAGCGAAGCCAGTACTGAAAAGTTCAGATAATACAATTATTATATCTATTTTATTTTGAGCACCCCAAGATAAGGTGCCTTATCTCACAAGGGATGGAGAATAAACAACACAAACAGACAATAAAACGCACACATCGTGACTGAGCTATCGCTTACAATGAGCTATAATTCTCATTACAATAAAAACAAATGAAGAAGGGGCTGCTGAAATGATTATCCGTGATAATTAATAGTTCTGATAATAATTTATTGAATGCCCGTCAATACATTTGTGATTATTAAAGTTAATAAATTATTAATTTTTATTAATGTTATAAAAAAAAATTTGCAGGTATGAAATATAATTAATTAGTTTAATAATATTAATATTTTTGCAATAGGATGTATGTAACACCCGATATTCCTACCTCAGAAATAAGCCTACCTAACTATTCGTTCCTGGCTTTCCTAGTTCGGACAGCTAGCCTCTGGAACTCCCTACCCTCAAATATTCGACGTGCTCCTTCTCTTTCCATTTCCAAATCCCTCCTTATTCAGCATCTTCCATCCATCCAAACTGAACCTTCCTATCTATAATTGTTGCTTATTAATGATTGAATGAATTTGATGCGCTTGTGATATGTATGTAAAATAATGGAATTAGTGTGAGTAAAGTGTGATTTGGTGTTTTATTTAAAAGGGTACATCACATTTGTTTTTTTCCTAAACCTGTTATAAGCTCACTGTTTTTTTCTTCTTTCTTTTTTTTTTCTTTCTCTTTCCCCAGTCATATTGTTATAGATTATTAACTCATCAGCCTCGAGGAAATGTTATTTTTGTTTAATTTTACTAAGTTATTGTTTAATTATTACTATTTCTTTTATAAATAATTTTTGTTTAATTATTTATAATAATGTATATTTTTTAAAGGCAGACAAGGCCTTATGTAAAATTTACCTAAGGGTATTCAAGGGGACTAAGTTATTCCCAGAACAAAGTTTTTTTTTTCTTTCTCTTTTCCTATGTAAGGGAGATATTTAAGAATGAATTTGAGCATTTGAGCATCTGCATCCGGTTAAAATAAAACGTACTTCAGTGTTGTTAACTTTTTCCTACACATTTCTTTCATACCGTACTCTTTGGCTATAAAGACCAAATTAGTAATTTATTCAATTATTATAAAAATATATATATCATAACTATACACCATAATGATAGTACTCCTGCGGGGTTGATTTAATTAAATTTTCAAAAAAATATATTTCGGTGCCATAATCAGTTTCCTCGAATTCTTACAAGAAATCACCTAATATGATTAAAATATATATGAATTTAAGGCTAGCCAAGTTTAGCTAATGGATTAGTTTACTCGGCTCTTTAAACATTACATACTTGATAAATGTAAATGAAGCATATATTTTTAAAAGAACTTCTCTCGTCGTACCTATATAAGTATATAGGTTCTATGTAGTATCTACTCTTATAGGAAAAAATAAGTGTGGTAAAATATTTNTATATATATATATATATATATATAGCACGCATCCAGAGTGGCTAAAACGCCATTAAAAAAAAAATTGTTGCCATAATACGATTGTAGGAATATTCTTTTCAAAGTACTAAAAGTTATCATACCTTCTATTATCCGTCTTCATTGGTTTCTGCAAACCATCTTCTGTTGGCGAGCGCTTTCGGACATTATCCATCCTCGTGGCCAAATACATGTGTACACACACTAACACATGTATTCGCCAACAGAAGATGGTTTGCAGGAACCAATGAAGACGGATAATAGAAGGTATGATAGTTCTATATTCATTGGTAGTGATAATAACCCTTTAAATTATTTACTAAAAGTTAATCGTCATTAAAATTTTTAAATAAAGTCAGACATAAAATGACCTGTTAAAAGTAAAAACTTAATCGAATGCTCAATATTTATTTTCATAAATTTTAGGTTACTTTATTTTAAACTTCAAAACAACCCTTTTGTTGTAATCAAGGTTTTTTTTTTTTTTTTTCCTTTTTTTTATTTTTTTTTATTTTCGGAATAGGCATTTGATGAATGAGCTCGCGTTGTCAGAGATTCCCATCACCTATAAGTCGCGGAAGTTCAAAAATACGGGATGCCGCACGTCGCTTGTTCCTCGAAAACTTCAAAATCTGTGTGAGCATCGCATCATCAATACGCCCACTGAATCGGCAAAACACGATCAAATACGCCACAATGCGTACTTCGCCGCGCATACGAAATGCCTTCTTTGGCAGTCGAAACAAAGAAAACTTGTACCTTATGTGTGGTAATAACTGTTGGGTTTGTGAGCTTTTAAGTACTTCATTCTTGGAATCTTTATAACTTTCCGCGCGGTCGCAAACGCACGCACGCACGCACGGACTTATGCGCATACGCACACACACACTATGTATGTGGAATGGATGTCCAACATAAATCTCATTGAAAGCTTTAAACGGCCAAACGGATAATTCGCCATTGAGCATTATTTTCCAACTTAAACATGGTATAGGTGCCACCAAACGTTGTTCTGCTATCTATAGCTGTCCTTTATTTTGGTCCTTAAAAGGTTATTAAAGAGCCAGCAAGTACCATTTATATATCTTTGAAGTTAAAGGATCTATGTCACTGGTATTTTCAGCATCATTAATATCCTTCTGGGGACTTATGACTTGGAATCTTGGGGATCTTACAAATGATTGTTTAAATTTTTCTTTAAATTTAAAAATTTAATGTAAAAATAATCCGGTATGCTTCAAAATATTAATATTCATAAATTCTTCTTCTCCCAGGTGGAAAAGTTGTTTCTCGCCGAATTTTCGTGCGTACTGTGACGCAAACATTCAGCATTCAGTCCTGAAGAAGCCACGTGCGAAAGCTCAGCAAAAAAAAAAAAAACTTTTGACATGTTTAAGCCCGGAAGAAGAATTCATGATTATTTCAGAAGGTCGTGGAAGCCTAAGCAAACACAATATTGTTTAAAACAATATCATGTATTTGTTATTATTTCTTTCCATCTATATGATAATTAGATATAGTTTTAAAGAGAATTACCTGAACCCTTAAGTGATCTGTAATGTAAACACTAATCGAAGAGTGCTTACATTTTGTGAGCGATGGCTTTTGGAAAATACCATAGCATGAACCGATCTAGGTTTCATGATCGGCGCTATCTTATGATATCTCACAGAACTGCTCTGAGGCTTGTAATGGATCCAGGTAAGGTATTTTTGGATTCGCTCGAAGGCTCAAGAGACAAATAAATGATGTTGAAGTGCAATTAAGAATGAACCAAGTATAGGAATTGGACATCTATCCGACAGACTAGGGATTGCACGAATAGGAATGAACCTAGTATAGGTATTGGACATCTATTCGACCGACTAGGAATACACGAATAGGAATGAACCTAGTACAGGTATTGGACATCTATTCGACCGACTAGGAATTACACGAATGGGAATGAACCTAATATAAGTATTGGACATCTATTCGACCGACTAGGAATTACACGAATAGGAATGAACCTAGTATAGGTATTGGACATCTATTCGACCGACTAGGAATTACACGAATAGGAATGAACCTAGTATAGGTATTGGACATCTATCCGACAGACTAGGTATTGGAGCTGCTAGAGCTAGCTAGAGGTATTGGACCTGTAATCGACCAACTAGGAATTACACGAATAGGAATGGACCTTGTATAGGTATTGTACCTGTAATCGACCGACTAGGAATTACACGAATAGGAATGAACCTGGCATAGGTATTGGACCTCTAATCGACCGACTAGGAATTACATGAATAGGAATGGGCTTAGTATAGGTATTGGACTTTTTCCAACCAATTAAGAATTACACGAAGTTCACTTTGATCTTAAACGCCTTGGAAACCAGCCATATGATTTTCGCTACATCGGGCGCTTTCAGAAGAAATAAAGAAATGTATTTGCTATCGTTTTTTCGTTGGACAAAAGAAAAAATACAAGAACAGGAATTATTTTTTTAAGTTCTTTTTTTTTTTTTTGTGAATCATCATTGGGCAGTGATGGAACAACTTTGAATAGGAATAATTTTCATTATTGGTCCCGAACGAACTATATATATGTCTGTCGATAACTGGTCCACCAACATCCTTGAGCTTCCCAGCACAAGTCTAATTAAAAAATATATTGATATAGCATTTGCCAGCCTTATTGGAAAACCTTCTCTTCAATTTATTACAATGCAAATGCAACATGCCGGTGGCTTAAAGTAACTTTTCTGCATTGTGGCTAAGTCCATTTGTTTGGGAGAAATACCCACATCATATGTACGTACCACACATATATAAACTGCATTGATTTGAATCAAATATAAATAAATTGGGAAGTTTAAATATATATTTTTTGAACCGATAACAATACTTCTTCAATCTTAAATATTTGAAGAAGTAAAGATTAATTTCTATTTCCAGCATGTTCAACAGAAAGCACATCGGAGCAACAAAAACAAACAAACTTATCGATCCTTTGAATATTATCCTGTCGCATCTTCAAAATGTCTCGCTCTCCTTGGATTGGCTTAGTCTCTTGCTTCATTATTTTCCAGTTGACCCCGTGTACATTTCTAAGAGGGTTGTCCACCTCAATACATAATGGATTGGCAGGGAAAAGGTTCTCCAATTGATAATATAATTTTTAAGATGTGCAGAAAAAGAATATAAATTAGGAAAAGACAAGGTCTTCCTTACAATAATAGAATGATATATTTGATATTCAGTATTTAAAATTCAAACAAACTGGAACATTCACATAAATTTAATGTTCTTTTAGGCAATCTACTGATTGGTGTAATATTAAAATTTATAAGTTTTCGGAATTTCCTCCTAACTAACGCATACCATACATAAAAAATTAATTTATTAGTCTTGTCCTTACGAAGAGAAAATATATCCTCGAAATATTGTCCAGGACTGAATTATTGTGCAATGACCAACTAACTGTATCTGAAAACGTGGTTGATAACTCACTCATTGTATATATATCTACGTATGTGTCCATGTTTATCAACTATCTACAGTCCAGTTTTAGTTTACCCTTATGCAATTTAGTTTTTAGCATTTACATACAAAATGAAAGAATTACTAAAGGGTTATTGTCATTACCAATGAATATAGAACTATCATGACTTCTATTATCCATCTTCATTGGTTTCATTGGAAGATGGTTTGCAGAAACCATTGAAGACGGATACTAGAAGGTATGATAGTGAAGGAATTACGTTATTAAGTTATTGATAGCTATAGTCAATACTTGAGTATTGAGAAATACTTTGAGTTCTTGAGTTAGTACTCAAAGAAACAGAACGTAATTTTAGATATCAGTAAGTGATCATGTGACTTGAGGTATTAAATAATAAATATATTAATTAATAAAATTATGGTTGGAGGTTGGTTGGCCGTCGAGTTTAAATTATGGAGAAATCAGTCAGGTTTTTGGTTAGGATCAGAAAAATAAAATCAAAATTGTTGGTTAATAGTTAATGTGACCATAAACCTCCCTCGAGTCTACATAACCTGCATCAATAAATCATTACTTATCCATAAATGATTAACGCCCTTATGTTGACTTTTAAGTTAAGTTGGAACGTTGGCAATAAAAAAAAATAAATAAATAAATAATTACCCAATAATTTTGGAGTATTTTATTTTTTTGATCTAGAAAATCCTGATTAATTTCTCCAAAGTTATAAAATTAAATTTAAGTATAAATATATTATGCCTATAGATTAATAATAAAAAAAATATTATGTGGTAAATATAAAATTGAAAAAGTACCACTGTTAAAATGCCGATCATGTCGTTGTGACATGAATTTATGCATTTAAACATGACAAAAAAGCACGCTCAAAGAAGCGGAAACGACACTATCAATGTTTGTGGGCACAGAGATAAAGCNTTTGAAAAGAGTTGTAGCCTATAGATTAATAATAAAAAAAATATTATGTGGTAAATATAAAATTGAAAAAGTACCACTGTTAAAATGCCGATCATGTCGTTGTGACATGAATTTATGCATTTAAACATGACAAAAAAGCACGCTCAAAGAAGCGGAAACGACACTATCAATGTTTGTGGGCACAGAGATAAAGCGATGACTGGAAAGCCTTCTTCTTTCCCTGGGATTTTATGTAGATCACTGTGACGACATAGATTTTGTAAATATCCGTTCGCAGAAGGCGGGGAATACATGTGTGCTTTTCGCTTTTTTTTTTTTTCTTTTTTTTTCTTTTTTTTTTCCTGTTTTTTTTTCCAAATTTAATGAATATCCAAAGAAGTAATAGCAATAATATCATTCTCTTGCCAGAATGTTTGTAAAGATTTTCCACACCTTTTTTTCGATCCTACCAAGTTTAACACCAAAAATAATAGTTCTACGTTTTCTAAAGAAATTCTAAGGTTTTCGACATACAAATGTAAGATAAAATAAATATTTCTATTAAATATACCCTCTGGACTGCCACCAGAAAAATCCTCAAATACCACTCCCCCACCTCTCCTCTCCGCCGCGATGATGGCACCTGGGCAGCGTCCGATGCAGACATAGCCGAGGTCTTCGGCCGTCATCTTCAGCAAACTTTCACTCCTCACCCTGACCCAGAAAACCATTCTAAGAGCACGGAGGTAGAAGAATTCCTTGATTCCCCTCTTCCTCTGTCTCCACCTCTTAAAGCCGTCACCCCCTCTGAGGTCAAATATATCCTTTCCCGCTTGCCTAAACGCAAGTCTCCCGGGCACGACCTTATTACAGCCCAAATTCTAAATCACTTTCCTAATAAAGCAGTAACTTTCCTCACCTACCTCTACAACACCATCCTCCGAACCACACACTTTCCTCTCCTGTGGAAGTTATCCACCGTAATCCTATTTCCAAAGCCTGGCAAACCCCCAAGTAATCCTTCTTCCTATCGCCCAATAAGCTTGCTTCCCCTCTTTTCAAAGGCCTTTGAGAAGATTCTTCTTAAAAGGCTGATACCAATCTTAGACGATCACCATATACTTCCAAAACACCAGTTTGGTTTCCGAACCAAACACTCCACGGTCCAACAGGTGTTTCGTGTTGTAGATTGCATTTCCTCCTCTTTCGAGAATAAGCAGTACTGCATTGGTGCCTTCCTCGATGTGTCGCAAGCATTTGACAGGGTCTGGCATCGCGGACTGTTGTTCAAATTAAAATCCATCCTCCCAAGCACCCTTTACCTTATCCTTCGCTCCTACCTAACCGATCGATTCTTCAGGGTCCGACAAGGATTAGATTACTCCGAATATTACCAAGTGGAGGCGGGAGTTCCACAAGGTAGTGTGCTCGGGCCCATCCTTTACATCCTGTATACTGCCGATATACCCTCCCATCCTAACACACTTCTTGCAACCTTTGCTGATGACCAAGCAATCCTTTCTTCCGATGTTGACGCACATACTGCCAGGAGAAATCTCCAACGACATCTTATGGACATACAGCGATGGTGCCAGCTCTGGCGCATTAAGGTTAACGAAAGCAAATGCTGTCATGTTACGTTCACACTAAGGAAGAAGCAGCCTGGCAGAATTTACTTTAACGATATTCCTATCCCTACTTCCGACTGCGTCAGATATCTAGGCTTTCATCTTGACTCCCGACTAACATGGAACACACACACAAAAATCAAAAGACAGGAACTAAATAGGAGATTTGGACAACTTTACAAGCTGCTAAACCGCAAGTCAACTTTAACTGTGACTAACAAACTAACTCTTTACAAGACACTGTTGAGACCTATTTGGACTTATGGAGTCGAACTGTGGGGAACTGCTAAACCATCCAACATCCAAAGAATACAGTCCTTCCAATCCAAAACCCTAAGAATCATAGTTGATGCACCCTATTACGTAACCAACTCCTTACTCCACAATGACCTTGAAATCCCGTTTGTAAAAGAAGTTATCACAACCCGTTTTAATAAATTCCACTCTGCCCTTTCCATGCACCCCAATCCTCTAGCCCAAACTCTATCTAGTAGTACCCATCCTAATAACCCACCACGCCGCCTGAATAGGAAATGGCCGCGTGACCTCATCATTGCCAACACTTCCCAATAAGAATTAAAAACAAACAATTGTAAATATTGTAAATAGTGCTTTAGGAGTACTGCCATTGGGCAGCTTCTCCACCAAGCGAAATACATGATAGATTAATTTTTTTTTATTATTTACTTATTATTTATTTATTTTTATTTTTTTTTCTTTATTATTATTATTTTATTTATTTATTTATTTATTGTTTATTTAATCATTATTATTATTATTATTATTATTTTATTACTATATGTGTATGTTGTACATTATTATTATTATTTATTGCAAACTATGAGAGCACATTGCAAGATGCACGCTGTGCAGTATGTAATTTCAAAAATAAATAATTTAAAAAAAATTAAATATACAATCTCCGGAGTTGCGGCACTGGCCGTTCTCTCCCTCATGTCAATGCCACTCACAGCCATTAGACAACATTGTCAGCAATTGCAAAATGTAAACTTACTTACATGATGTAACAACCAAATAAATAAATTAAAATGAGATTCAAACAGGAGGAACAAAAAATTCACTTGTACATTGATTCAGTTACATGATCAGGGCATTTATCCACAAACGAGGTTTCCTTTCAATACTAGGTGACTTCAAAAATCCTTTGATTTTTTGTACTTAACTAATCTAATGAACTGTCACCTACAGACTGACGGATCTCATCAATTAGGAGGAGGTGGATTACTAGATACTATCAAATACTCTAGTTTTCTTTAAGAAAAAGTAATGCTCTAAAAAAAAAACGGTTTTTTTTGTTGTTGTTGTTTTTTTGTCTATAAAAATAAATTATGGTTTACCTCAAAAGTGCAATTTCCGAAGCAGCCACTCTATTCTAAACACTCATAGCATGGGGGAAACTTTGTTTTCCGATAAATATTGCCCAGTTTGAGGGGAGGGGGGAGCGATATTCTTGTGAGTCACGATTGGATTCCTTTATTGCAGATTTTTCTGTCATTGCCAGTGTAAACGCCAAACCATCTCGGTTTTTTTTTCTTTTTAATGGCCGAATAAGGGAACTCCAATTTGTGAAGTCCGTATTGGACTCATGTAATAAGAAACTAAGCACCGAATTTGTATATATTTGGTATATTGGTATACATGGCTTTCTTAAGGTATTGTTTGACAAAACTTAAATAAATGACATTCCAACTGATACATTTTTTTATATATCTATAACAATATATCAGGTCTCAGTAAGAAAAATACTAATCGGTATCGTATCGTTCAATCCTTCTTAAAACCTTAAAAGCCTACTTTCAAAGATTTATGTTGGAAGTTAAAAGAGAAAATATAGCTTTAACTTTCCTCATTTACGATAATGTAAATATATATAATATAATATATAACTAATATATTTAATATTATTTATAAGGGTGCCAGGCTTATGGCATCNGCCATATTTCTTCCAATGCCTTCCCTAGTGAAGTAATTCTGATAAACTGGGCAAACCTCTATGATGTGCTGGATTGTTAGGTGAGCAATTTAGTTCAGTTGATTTTACTCTTGGAAAAATTAATTTTTAAAATTTTTGTACTGAGGCGAAATTTTTTTTAATAGGGATTATAAATTTTAGAGAGCCCATTTTATATATTTTATAACAGTAGCCATTTGCCCTTCTCAAAAATTGTTTTGACACATTCATAAGATACACTCTGCTGGAGGTTTTTCATTTACTCTCCACCGTAAATCGAGCCCGTTTTACCTCATCAGACATCGCGTTCGGGATCCGTACGTGTCGCAAGTTCTCCGTCGGTGCACTATTGAGTCGGCTGTCAGTGACCCAAGTCTGCCCGTTCAACAATAACACGAGGTCTTCAACCTGGCTTCTGCTCATCTCGGTCAATGTCAGACCCACGGACGCCTGTCTGCCAGGTTACGTCTTCCGAGAGCCGAAAATCCTCTTTCAAATCATTTCTTACTCTACAGTAAGTCATTGATAACAATCATGGATAAATAGGAATTCGGGGATTTTAAATATATATTTCACCTATTTTTGCCGTATTTTAGGTAAAGCTCTACAGGGATTACTGTTAAATAAGATTGAACGTTATATATAACATTCTTCTATGAAAACATCTTTCAATTTGATGGCTTAATATAATATAATATATAACTAATATATTTAATATTATTTATAAGGGTGCCAGGCTTATGGCATCCCTTCGAGACTCCCAATCCAGTCGCTAAGCAACCCAGAGCAAGCTTTTACCGATAAATAAAATTTAGTCCTGAGCTATGGATTTTTAGAATGGCTATCTGCAAACAGCCTCTTCTCAATGACCTTATATGGTTGAAAGGGAAGCTAACGCTTAAAAAAAAAAAATATAGTCAATTAGTTTTGTTTTATATATTCTTGATTATAGAATGATTTATTATTATCTTAAAGGCAATACAATTAAATATGAACTAATTATTTGTATGTAATAAATGTCGAACCCTTGTAAATGACTGATTTTAGGTCCCTGAGTAAATAGCAATTAAGATTGTTTGCCTCTCAGTCGCTCCCTGCCTATAATAGTGACAGATTGGGTCAATAATATTCTGATTGACTAGCCCATGCTAATTTCCATGACCACCAGAGCAACTATTGGTTCAGTCATAACTGAGAATTAATTAGTATCTTAGTTTATTTTATTTTTATTACTAAAATAAATCAAAATTCTAATGGAAGCAGTAAATATATAATGACAATAATTAACCTAATATGGTTTGTAAGCAAACAAACAGGAAATTGAAAGAGGTTTTGTTCAAATTCAAATACTTGTTGGGGCGATTATCTATCAAGCGTACACACAATGAATAAAAACAGAAATAATGACGTGATTTTTGGAAATATTCGAGAACGTTCCTTACTACGTATAAACGGAATAACCGGAACGGGACGGAACACGGAACATTCACTAATTTTTATATTGGATATTGTTCATGCTTCCGAATAGAGAAGGAAAATTCTATTTGTTAATCAAAATGGCGTCATGTTTGAACAGCTGATTTGTGATGAAAAAGAAAAAGGCTTTTTTTTTTACATGTAAATATATAAAATGATTCATATAACAAAAATATATACATGGGGAGATAATATAAAATTAATTAGTCATAAAAAAAAAAAAATGTGTTCCTTCGCTCAAAGTAGAGGCTTCAGTGCATATATACTTTTCCAATACGAACTCTCTATGAGTGTCATTAGGAGTACTCAGGAATCTCTGAAGCCTTGAGATGACCTTATCCTGTCTGGGACCGAATCAGAGAGCTTAAGTCAGTTTTGGGAGACTAATCGTGAAGATGTAGCTGTCTCTGAGTACGGAAAATCTTCAAAGTACTGGGTAAGTTTCAGTCTCTCGACGGATTTAACAAGAGACGCCATCGCCTAAATCAAGCAGCAACGTCATTGACAGCCAGTTGATGGTTGATAGTTGCTGTAATATGCCTTTCATTCCTACAGTACAAGAGGATGTTGTCCAGAAATGTGGAGGTTCAGTCGTAGGACGCTCCCACTGTATAGGGTGTACAACAAAGGACTTAGCATAGATGAGGAACACCGCTATTGCAGAAAATATTTAGGCTGATTCGAACCACTCTTCAACAACCATGATACAATGGTCATGAAGTTAGATTTTTGTTTGGTGGAACTGTCGAAAGTCAAGCTGTACTGTGTCTCTTTTACCTGCATCAAAGAGTCCAGTTTTGACATGGCGGACTATACTGAGAACATGGAAAGTGATTTATATTTTTTATCTTGTTCTGTAACATTTCCCCTAAAAACGTTTATTAAGAAAATAACATTTGCGTATATAACTAAGACGACATTCGTCCAACTCCTTTTCTCTTCAGTCAGTCTTGAGGTAGGCTTATAGTTTTATGCCCTTTTTCAGGCACTTAAATTAAAACTGTTTTTGACCTTGGCTAGACATTAATTGAATAAATTGGAATTTATTTTTCAACAATAATTATAATCTCAAAGGTCTTCATCTGTCACCGACAGTCTATTCAGTTTCGTAGAAGGATTAAAGTAATCAAAAAACGAAATCAAAGTGACAAAAACGATTCGGTGAAAGGAATCAAAGAATAAAATGAAGAATATGTTATTGCTTCTCCAGTTTAGTGTGCTTTAAGAACTTCTTCAAAGGCCAATAATATCATGATGTTTTTATTAGCAAGAACCCTCAACAAGTACGAGATGGAACTTAAGCCATTTATGAATTGTACTTCAAACTCCTGAGGATTCTTTTCAATGGTGGATGGTTCTGCGCCTTTATGAACCATTTTATTAATTTATTAGGATAACAATAATGTATCATAGTACCATTATAACAATTTTAATGGGAAATAATCATTTTAAACACACACACACACACATACACATGTAACGCTAACGTTTGAATCAATCTATTTATATGACAATTAATTATACAGCACCATGGTGTAGTTCAAGAACTTAAATTTAATTAGCAGGGATAGGCAAGTTTCTCCAATCTGAAGTTTGGACATTTATTATTTTTTATTTTTTTTTATTTTTATTAGAAATGTTCTAGTAATATTAAATAATTAAATTACGATATGCATATGGGAACTTTACAACAATTACAGCGGTCATATGCGCTTGAGTATCTAAACAAGAGAAGGCAGAAATAACATATCAGAGTGATAAGAGTGTTGGCTGTCAATCGTTCTAACGCATTATATACAGCTTTTTCCGACAGTGACTGTCAAGGAAACCGTTGAAACAATACAAATACAAATAGAGTTATATATTTACATGAGTACAGGCTATATAAGGGACTAACGGAATAAGTCCATCACGCAGGAGATGTGTAAACTGAGCAAATTTCCCATGTTAAGTTTTATCAATTTATCAAAATAAATAAGAGGAAATGACGAACTAAAAAGAACTGAAAATGAGAGTCAAAGGTAAGATTGTAAAGGGTGGTTCTAGTATATTTGAGAGGGGTGAGTGGTGGAACTGATATGCACTTAAATATTTACTTAACTATGTGTTTTCTGTAAAAAGTTATACAATATACCTTATATTATAATATTAAGTAAAATATTTCGTAACAATAAATATTACTAAGATATTAAGTTTATAAATTTCGATTTTCTTCTAAAGCTCCCCTTCCCCACATGAGATAGAGACTAAAAATGAATTTATTCGTTATTCGTTTGCAATAGAAACCTTATTGCGATGTTGGATTAATATTTTTTTAAAAATAAGTAGCCTACCTAACCCTCGAAGTTACATTCTTAAGTATTTTCTTATTATTCATTTTTCGGACTTGTGTCTTAGTTGGTATGTCATAGAAAATTACATTTTAAACAAAATAATTTGCAGTGTGAACACATTTCATAATGCTAATTTTAATGGATATATATGGAATGAATTGTTGACCAACAAGTTCTATGAAGAGGGGATTGTCGGAAATTCGGTCATGGTAGTTGAAGAATTAAAAACTGATTTGTAACCAAGAAAGTTTTTATTTTAGCTAACTTTTTTGGTAATATATTAGTTTTCTTCAACAACCAAAACCGAATTTCTATTAACCCTCTTTTCATTATGTATTTAAGTTTTGGTCCCCCTCTAATAACCCCCCTTTTAACGCCATTATACAACAGTGATTTGGATAAAAAAAATATATATATATATTGCCCAAGTTCATAATAACAAATATGTATTCAGATGTATAATTTTTTTTAAAAATGACTGTTTTTAGTTTCTCCTGGATTGGTGATCTGGAAAATGATTTTCTGTAGCTCAATTTCCTTATCAATAGGAAAAATGATATCTGCATCGTAACCCATGGCGGAAAATTATTCTGGCTAAGGCGTTCATTCGCCACACAGATAAGCTGGTGGCGATAATATGATTCTTCTCCAAACGATAACAACTCAAATGTAACCATCTTCCTCCGTTCCTGGAGTACAATCTCTTCCAGGAATACAAGGAAGTAATGCTTTTAATTTGTATCCTACCACATTTGGATATTTTTACAAATCGTTCTTTTCCACAACAAAAATATGCTAATGTGACTATTTTTTCCCTTAGAAACATGGTTACCAGAAATATTCATTGAGTCTTCTTCCTGTGTGTCTGCATTCAGTTCTCGGCATCTTTTTACTTTTTCAACACGGTCAAGCCTCGAAGAAGAATCAAAGAATAATTAAAACTAAGTCATTATATGCCATTCCTCATCTTCACTATACCTACAGGATTCTCTCTAACATTCATCACTTTCTTAAGCAATAACCCTTTAGGTTGTATACATTTCTGTATCTTGTATATACATTGAGGATTAGTAAGCTGTAAACCGTCTTTCACGCAATAACCCTCTAGATTGTATACAGTTCTTCGTCATCACTTTATCGAAAGATTCAGTTTTTATTGGCTGTTATCCACATTTTTAAAAATAGCACTCCGCATATCATCCTAGAAAACTTTTCACCGATGGAAGTTGATATATATGTGATAACATGCAGTTTTTGGAAAGGTATGTCAGTAATAAATTCCCAAAACTAAGAATCACTCTATATTATATATATATATATAATGAAACACTTGCGGCTACGATATATTGTAATCAAGAACAGGTTGGACAGAGAGTGCAGTGCACACACAAGAAGAAAAAAAAAGTTAAAAAAGTAAAAAAATAAATAGAACGTTCCTTACTACGTATAAACGGAATAACCGGAACGGGACGGAACACGGAACATTCACTAATTTTTATATTGGATATTGTTCATGCTTCCGAATAGAGAAGGAAAATTCTATTTGTTAATCAAAATGGCGTCATGTTTGAACAGCTGATTTGTGATGAAAAAGAAAAAGGCTTTTTTTTTTACATGTAAATATATAAAATGATTCATATAACAAAAATATATACATGGGGAGATAATATAAAATTAATTAGTCATAAAAAAAAAAAAATGTGTTCCTTCGCTCAAAGTAGAGGCTTCAGTGCATATATACTTTTCCAATACGAACTCTCTATGAGTGTCATTAGGAGTACTCAGGAATCTCTGAAGCCTTGAGATGACCTTATCCTGTCTGGGACCGAATCAGAGAGCTTAAGTCAGTTTTGGGAGACTAATCGTGAAGATGTAGCTGTCTCTGAGTACGGAAAATCTTCAAAGTACTGGGTAAGTTTCAGTCTCTCGACGGATTTAACAAGAGACGCCATCGCCTAAATCAAGCAGCAACGTCATTGACAGCCAGTTGATGGTTGATAGTTGCTGTAATATGCCTTTCATTCCTACAGTACAAGAGGATGTTGTCCAGAAATGTGGAGGTTCAGTCGTAGGACGCTCCCACTGTATAGGGTGTACAACAAAGGACTTAGCATAGATGAGGAACACCGCTATTGCAGAAAATATTTAGGCTGATTCGAACCACTCTTCAACAACCATGATACAATGGTCATGAAGTTAGATTTTTGTTTGGTGGAACTGTCGAAAGTCAAGCTGTACTGTGTCTCTTTTACCTGCATCAAAGAGTCCAGTTTTGACATGGCGGACTATACTGAGAACATGGAAAGTGATTTATATTTTTTATCTTGTTCTGTAACATTTCCCCTAAAAACGTTTATTAAGAAAATAACATTTGCGTATATAACTAAGACGACATTCGTCCAACTCCTTTTCTCTTCAGTCAGTCTTGAGGTAGGCTTATAGTTTTATGCCCTTTTTCAGGCACTTAAATTAAAACTGTTTTTGACCTTGGCTAGACATTAATTGAATAAATTGGAATTTATTTTTCAACAATAATTATAATCTCAAAGGTCTTCATCTGTCACCGACAGTCTATTCAGTTTCGTAGAAGGATTAAAGTAATCAAAAAACGAAATCAAAGTGACAAAAACGATTCGGTGAAAGGAATCAAAGAATAAAATGAAGAATATGTTATTGCTTCTCCAGTTTAGTGTGCTTTAAGAACTTCTTCAAAGGCCAATAATATCATGATGTTTTTATTAGCAAGAACCCTCAACAAGTACGAGATGGAACTTAAGCCATTTATGAATTGTACTTCAAACTCCTGAGGATTCTTTTCAATGGTGGATGGTTCTGCGCCTTTATGAACCATTTTATTAATTTATTAGGATAACAATAATGTATCATAGTACCATTATAACAATTTTAATGGGAAATAATCATTTTAAACACACACACACACACAT
>KZ807010.1:722072-744867 GCA_000696205.2 Oncopeltus fasciatus
TATATATTATTATTATTATTATTATTATTATTTGTACAAAAACCTAACACGAGAAAAATATATATAGAAGTAATTCATAGATCATATATTTTTTTTTAACTTTTATTTATTCATTTATTTTTTAAATGTTGTGTCAACCTTTGGTCATTAACGCCAGGGAGATATTTTTAGAAGCGGGAAGATATTTTCAAGAAGAATTTTACTTATTACATTCTGTTAAATAAAAGCATTTTGTAATTAGATTAAAATGAGAAGTAAAAATGACATTAAATGTCAATCACATGAGGAGAGAAGGTGACCAATGACACCACTCTCAAAAGATAATTTTTTTTTTTTTTTTGCTGTGTTAGCCTCCCTTGCAACCACTTAGGGTCATTGGAGGGTCATAAGATCATAATAGATCGAAAATTCTTTTACATGTTTTATAACGTTCATATTCTTTATATTTTAGGAATGACTGCGAATGTGAAGGAATGAAAATAAGGCGTTTTCCTAATATTTCTCTCTCCCAAATTAAGCAAGCCAAGTTCTTTCAGTCAACCTCACTTTCTTCTCCAGATCAAGTTAAAAATGTATTCTTATCTGTGCCCATCTTTATAGATTATCTGAATAGATTATTAGTAGATGTTTTTTTGTTGGGGTTCGGTCAAGGTTGATAAAAAAAATACAATAAATAAAAAGTGTATATATGACTGAACATGTGATCCAGGTGACACATTGTCCTCTTTCGCCTTCATAATAGCCTTTAAAATGTAAGCTGAAACGTCGGCTGATAATTAAAAAAAAAAAAAATTTAAACTGTATTTTTTTGATCAACCTTGACCGAACCCCAACAAAAAACATCTACTGAGTAATGGAGTTTTGGCTTACATAAGTCTCCTCTCACTCTAACTAATCAATTTTAAAAGATTATAAAAGCATTAATGATGTATTATTTTATCCTGCACTGGAAAATTTGTAAAGCTAGTTCTATTAAGTGTAATAATTTAAAAATTTAGGCTAATATGGAAGGATTGATATTAGAAATCAGATATTTGTAATAAATTTACTTAATCCCAATTTTTTATTATTATGAAAATCAATATTATATATCCTTTTTCTAAAACAAGCAGAATAAATATTGTGGAAATGAATTTTAATTGATAGCCCAATATAAATAAAATGAAGCAATTGAGAAAGAATACAAGTTCGCCATGATGTTTTTACAAAAATTCCCAAGTTACAATTGAGTTGATATTTCAAGCTTCAGTTTGCTGCAGTGTTGTTAACTGTTGGCATTCCCAGTCATCGGTAGAATCATTTGACGCTAATCAGCTTTCTAATCATTCGGAGATCACTAATGATTGTGAAGGCCGTTAAGCAGAGACTTAACTGTCACATTGTGGCGAGGGAGGTGTGGAGAATAAGCAAACCTTGGTAAAAGATTTTAACAGCTAATTTTTTATTTAAAAATAGTCAACTTGCCGTCTTAAATCAGAGTATTTAACTGAACTTCTGGTGAAATCTAAGCGATTTAAGGAAAAAAAAAATCTAAAAATGTGCATAGATCCTACATGGTAGAATTCTGAACTGAAAATAATTAAAATTTGAGGTTTGAAAAAAAAAATCATTAATGTTTGATGGAGGAAAAGGATAGAAATAAGTCAAGAGGTCATATCATAGGAATAAATACCACATTCTAAACACCCATAGTGCTGGGGAAGCTTTTATTTCTCCTTAACAGATTGCATTTAGCAGAAATTGAACCCCAACTAATTTCTGAAGTATCTTTCCTGTACAGATTTAAAACAACTACTTTATATCACAACAAAATGTAATTAGCAAACTTACGAATGTGAAATTTAAGCTTCACTTGATAAATAAGTGAAAAAGTTACGTTCTGTAAAAATATGTTGTGTTTATGTTCTTCTCTTAAATCCCTGCTTCTCCTAAGAACCCTTCCCCCTTCTGCTTCTATTAAAATTCTCCCCTCGCCTCAAAGAAAAAAAAATTACACAAGTAACCACCATTTCGAGACATCATGGCTCAACTCTTGAAAATAACTATTTAGAAATTTTTCCTGATTAGCTACTATTTAGTATTGTTAAACTATATTTATGCCATATTAGACAGGATTAAAAAAAAAAAAATCTTATATCTAAAAATGAGCTTTAATTCAGAAATTTATGATAGGTCTTTCTTCATTTTCAACAATCAATTTTTTTTTGTGAGTGCGTGAACATATGTTGCAATAACATATGTTTTTATTGGTTTTAAAGTGACATAACAAGCACGACTGTCTTATGAGAGAAGATATTATTGTTTATCTACGTGCAATAACACGAGACGGTGAGACCCTCCCCCCATATTTACTTTAAGAGTGGATTGCTCACGATTTACGGGAACTGCGATGGCAATGAGTGCACTCCTTGATGAGTATGGGATTAGCCTTGCTTGCACAGATATTGCAGGAAAGTGCATTCTGGCGTGTGCATTCTGCTGTGTCGCAAGCAGACGGCTCTGCAACTATCCATCACAAAGGCTTACGTTCTGGTATCGTTTGGTCAATGGTGTGTGCGATTTCCAAAACCATTAAATCTGACAGAATTCTTGTAATGTTTTCGATGTTTTACCTGATCTGGGAGCCAAAAGTAAAAGTCATGCTTTCTAAAAAAAAACTAATACTGAGGAAGAAAAAAAAAATGTCCCGCAACAGGCAATATAGGCCCTATGGGGAAATACATATTAAGAATGTATTTATTCTCGACGAACAGCGCACTATAGAAGGTGTGAGGACAGCAAACAATTGTGGCCACCTGATTTTTTCACATTCAATGTAGAATTCCCAATGGTACCCAATTAGGGACGGGTGTCCCCTAAGAGCACACCAGGAATCCTCTTGGTCGTTACAAACAGAAGCACAGAGTGTAAGAAAGGCAACTGTGGACTGTGAGTATTATACCTAGGACCGTTGGTTGAGGAGTTCCAGTATCTTAACTTTAACCTGGCCACCATACTTCTACAACAATAAAATTTAGATTATAAAAGTTAGTATTTCTCCGTGCCTTCACTCGCCTGCCAACAATGAATTTACTCTATAGTTTACATGAGATTAGGGGGAGGGGGAGAGAGGGGTGAGAGATAGATATATAAATAATTAATTGTCTTAGGATAATGACAGACAATTCAAATAGAATATTTATATTCCTTAAGTTGTATTAATTACCACAAAAAATATTACATTAATTAGAAATAAATAGTAATGTTCAATCTACTTATAATAACATTTATATATAATAATACCAAAGACACAATACCCTATTATTTATTTTATTAAACTTTTATTTATTTATTATATTTTGTTAAACTAAAACATTTTGTAATTTTATCATCACAATGAATTTAAAAAAAAAGGAGACATTTAATGTCAATCACATGAGGAGAGAAGGTGACCAATGACACCACTCTCAAATCTCTATTATTAACACACATTAAGAGAGAGAGAAGGAGTGAGTGAGAGAGGGAGGGGGAGAGATAGTCAGATAGATAGATAGATAGATAGATAGAGAGAGAGAGAGAGAGAGAGAGAGAGAGAGTGAGATAGAGAGAGAGAGATAGGAGAGAATATAAATGTGGAGCACTGTGGGTTCTAGTTCCGCCTGGAGGCTGGCTTCCATCGGGAACTAAACGCCTGCATATTACCATGGGCGTTTAGACTTGAGTGGCCACTTGCAGGTAGCTCGCCGTCTTCACCTGCACCCTTCCTACCGATGAAGGTCTCCAGGAAACATATGTATGTTCCTGCCTTCGCTACATGCTCCAGCCGCTATATAATCTATACCAGGATATCTGGGTATACTAGAGGCCCGTGTGATTAGGTATACCGAGCGGTATAATGAGAGAGCCTCTCTTCCTCTTCCCGGTTTCGAGCGTTCAAGGTGACCCCCCTCCCCCCATTCTGACTGCAGACCCGCAATTTATAATAATTGGAGTTAATTGTTTATCTAGTTAGTAATAACGATCAGCGGACGAGATATTATAAAAATAAGTATTGGTTTGGCGTAACAAAAACAAGGTAAAAGCTGGCTGTCCAAAAAATGTACTACCTGCAGGAAGTGCTTAAACTCTGCTATTTCCCCTTAGGACGTACATATAAAATACATTTCAAATTTCAATTTCAGTTTGACTCCATTAATAAAATTTTCAACGATAAGATATAAAATTATGAATATTTAAGTAAGTATTGAGTATGAATTTGTTCATGAACCAATGGGGACTAGTAAACCTTCAAAATGGTTTCCAATTATATTTTAGTTTAAGTAAGCACAATCATAACCTAAAAAATGTATTTGATTCTTATAATAATTGTAATTCTTAGCTAAAACCTAAAACTTTTTTATTAAAAAATAAATATTATACCTTTGGAGCTCATCAATGAAATACTCCGATTATAAAAGGCACAAAACCTTAAAAAAAAAAAAAAAAAAAAAAAAAAAAAAAAAAAAGATTCGTTTCGACGGAACCAAAAAGAGTATGACCTCTAGACCTGCCGGAAGGGTAAGAGTGGGGTAAGCACTCATACTTCGTAGATACATACGAAAATTTCTTACTTAAGAATCACTTTTCGTAAAAATAATATAAAACATAATCGTTAGAAAATCACATTTTGCTACTATTATTTCTGCAAAATTTATCGTAACCCAAATAACGACGTAGATATTACGAATATAATTTTTGTTCTTCCTCTAATTTCTTTTACTCATTTCATTGAATGAAAAATTAATTCTAAAAAGAGTAAAACAGCCGTAAAAAAAAGAAAAGAATTTAGTTTGTATACTTTAAAAATGAGAGGACCCGCTATACGCTATAAGATACATTATTATAGGTCTTTCAAAAATTTTCAATCAAATATAAAATTTTGATAATTTGATGATGAACAAACAAAGGAAGAAAAATAATTTTTAAAAAAGGATGTGTTTTTCAATATTTATATAAATGTTTTGTATAAAAAAAGGTTTAGAAAAATAAGTCATATTAAAAAAAGTTTTAGATAAAGAAGTCTTGAGTTTTCGAAGCTTAAGCCCTGAAACAATTATTTTTAAGCAATTTAAAATTTTTTTTAAATCTTTACTTTTATGATATTCACTTTTAAATATTTATTATACTGATTTTGTCAAAGGAATTTATTTTCTTTAGAATATCTTGCCAGTAATCTTTTTCATTGGCATCATCTTTAAATATTTTAAATTGTAAAACTCCAGTCCTGCATGATTTTCACACCAACTGTTACCTGTGATAAAACATTTTTCTGATATTTTTTTGGCTGCAGATAGATCATTTCCTGGATACAGGTTTCTTTCCTCGCACGTCCATATTTTGTCCATGTTGATGGTTCTTTTCAAGTGCAATCAGTTAACCCAAACTTTAAGCGTAAAATTATACTGGGAACATAACACACTAACTTTGTATAAAAGTCCGTCACTTATGAGCTGCGTTAAATAAGCAAATTTCCCATGTCCCATTAAGTTTTATGTAAATACGAATAAACGATGAATTATATGTTATAATAGAGAAAAAGCAATGATTAAAAAAAAAAAAAAAANAGGAGCGAATCCTTTCGTCGCTAGCTAATTCAGTAGTTCCTTGGGTGCAGTTTGTAGGGCTCTCAAACCTTCCTACACTTAATGAAAGGTACTGGTATTAAGAACACCAACCTCATTCATTTCACCAGTCTATGATGTTCCTCATATCGACCAAATTCTTCATTTGTCATCTATTTCTGACAAATCTTCAACTAAGTACTTAAAATTCCTTTTGGAGGGAGTTTTCTGACCGTTCTTTACCCCAGATAACTATCATTGGTTATGGATATCTCTACTTAGGAAAATGACCGTTTTTAAACATTTGTTTTAGCTTGTCCATAAAATAAAGAAAATAATTTTATAAATATTATTTTTTGTGGTATTTAATCCCATGTAAATTTTAACAATTTTTAGTGCAAGTGAACATAATAAAATCTAACTGTCCTGGCTGGGAAAATATTGTTAAAAAAAAGGCTAAATCGTGCTACTTACCGGCCAGGATAGAATTAATTATACATAGAAAATATGTATAATTCTGCGTGACTGACCCATGTATTTTTTAAATTCGAATTTGCATTTATTCCTCCTCTCTTGCTAGTTTACGTAATTCTGCGCAAAAAAAAACAAAACCAAAAAACATTCAAAACATCATAAAAAAACATTTAGTTATGTGCTATAATTTTTCTCACAGAAATCGTACAAAAATAACAATTAGTTGCTTTTGTACATAGTCGGATTCTACTTTTAGCTCTTTTTATTCACAAGCCATCATTATTTCAATAATTATATTCAACTATTTCAGAAATTATTTCCATTTACTTTATTTTCTATTTTTATATATGTTTTTTTTTTTTTTTTTTTTTTAATCGCTCGAGGCATTCTATTTTCCTGAAGCTTGGCGTTCTACAAGGCAGCACAAAACAACGGCGTCCGGGGACTTGGCATTCATTTCGGAGGGCCACTTGTCCTTGACTGGAAGTTTCTTCGTCTTCCTTTTTCCCCTGTTCCCGAAAGCCCCCGGCAGAGAGAACACGGAACGAGAATAAGAGGAGGGACAAAAAACTATACTTGGTGTGGAAGGGGCGAGGACGAAAGGCGATATCCCTTAGGAATTAAAGTTGGAATCTTGAGTTACATCCAGAGATAGTAGACGTCGTCACAGACTGCTTTATCGCTACACAATTTTTTATTCTTTGAGATACACATTCTCATCCAAATCTGATCTAAAAATATCTGAATATACATAAAACAAAATGGAATAACATACTCTTCGTTGTTAAGTACAAATTCCCAATTAATGCTTTAATAAAATCTGGAAATGCTGTTTTGCTGAAAATTCTGGTCAAATTTTTGTTAATTTCATATATATAAATTGTTATGAGTAATAAGTCTCAAAATCAAAATCAAATCTACTTATGTTTTTTTTTTTTAGTCAATCCATTTTTGTTCTATCCAAAAACCCTTTATTCCTGTATTAGATACCCTTAGTTCATCTTGACTTTGAAAAAAAAAAAAAGTTTATATCAAAAATACATAATGGTTAAGTTTTTTAATTATAATTCGTAAATATTTATTGATAAATAAACGAGATACATATCTATGAATTACATTTTTTTTTTTAAGTTGATATGGTATAAATGAGTTATACAGCCACCTTGGGTAGGCTTTTATTAAGAAATAAAGGCTTGCGGAGTGCCATGTGTGTTTAGAATTGGATGTCTCGCTGTACTGTCCAAGAGGTTACATGGTGGAGAAAAACAAGTTAATAACTTTTAAACTCTATCTGTTTAATAAATGGGGCGATAAATATTTTCCGGTTTAATTTTGTACAAAAACTATACAGATATATAACATTATAATCCCAAAAAAAGTTGTTCTACATTGAATTTATTCTTATTTGTCGAACACTACGACGAGAGAGGACCTTCCGCCTCCCACTTTGTTTCCCTGAAAAATTATATTTTCTTCTCAGTCATGGAAATGTGAATTTAGGGACAGGACGTCCTCTCTCGTCTTCATGATAGGCAGGTGTGGTAAATTACTGTTTCAATGTTATTCAACTATTTTTTAACAAGTTGTTATTTGCATGTTTTTCAAATTCTCTTATATAGCTTTCTACATTCATACTTTTGATATCACATTACATTATGGTGATTCTGTATTATAATATTGTCAATTGTTATTGTATTCTCATGACATTGTATTTCTACAGCCCTGAAGATGGATTACAATGTAAGCCGAAACGTTGGCAGATAATCTTTAAAAAAATACATCTTTTTTTAAATTTGTATTTTTCTGGATCTACCTTGACCAAACCCTAACTAAAATCATCTGATAATAGATGATTTTAGTTAGGGTAAAAAAACTNAAAAAAGAGAGATAAATTTATATAATTAAAATTTTATTTTGTACTATTTGCCGACGTTTCGGCTTAAAATTGTAAGCCATCTTCAGGTCTATCATGGAGGTGAGCTGGACGTGAAGGTCACCTGGATTAAATCTTCATTACTCTAGTTCCTCCTCAGTCAAAAAATGAATTATATATATAATGTCGTTTTCCAGGCATTCAAAATGGCAATATTTTTACTATGTAGTTTAAAATTTCCCTCATATTGTTTATCTTTACTATGTAGTACCTTTCTTTAGACAAAATGTAGGGACATTGCCAAAAACATAATTCATTATACATTTGTTTGGTTTATAGTTTGTACTTATAGTTATAGTTTGTACTTATAGTACAAGTGGAGTGAAAATAATGATAGATTGTACATACATTCATTATAATGGTTTTAATAAATGTTATTAAATTTATTCATAAACACCTTATTGGGAGTTCTCTAGTATGTATTTTAAGTTTTCGGTAGTGTGCTGTTACTGTTGTATAAATTAATAAAAATATTCCAAACTTAAGTTATTTGGAATCTAATTAGTTTTACTGATTTGAATTAAATCCTTCGTTCTATCATAAAACGTTTATCTGTGACCTTTAATATATTTCGATTTTAATCGAAGGAAAGAAAAATATCGTATTTTGGCAAACATAAAGGTCTTGCAGATAACCTTTACTCTGACAGTAATGTTTAAGAAAAATATAAATAACCTTCCAATTAAGAAGCCTGAACTGTTATTTTTGTTGTGGCTTTTATATGCAACTAATGTCATATGAGTATTGCTGCTTATTGAACAATCTTGTAGCAAGTAATTAACCCACTTGTATTGGTAGATAACGTGACATAAAATATTCAAATCTCGATCGATCATTGGTATGAGAGATGCACGTGCATGTGTATATTTATAGTCAAATAAAGGGGTTAAAAGCTGGTGACAGAGGTTCACTGCCATCATGGTAAACAGGAGATGTCCTACGTAAAGAAAAACTGTATTTTTTATTATTGCTCTATATTTAAAATGGAATATAGCTTAGAGTCAGTCACTCACAGGATGCTAAGTACCTACATATACATAGATTTAGAACATGTTTATCTCATGTGAAGTGGGATGTCCCGTTGACTGAGGATGATTGGGAAGGAACTGAAGAGGCTGAAGATTCCAGCTATGCAAGGGTTTTTGAAGAAAAAAAAACTTCACTCTGTTGAATTCTAGATTCTTTTGGAACTTAACTAGAAAGGATTGCCGTTGGTGACTACGTAAGAGAAGATATTTGGCTATATTCACTGCTGGTCAAAGTAAAAGTATAAATAATTTGATTCAAATTATGTTAATTTACTTTAAGAGTCGAATATACACCAGTGTATTTGTGTGTGTAGTACGAGATAAAATTTGAAGGGATGAAAGGGGTAGATAAAGAAGATCGAATATAAAGATGGTGATTATCAAAGAAAATTCTTCTTTATATTTATCCATATTTATAAAGGCCATATTTATCCATGTGAATCTACAGAGGAACGCAAAATAGTTTGCTAACCAATGCAAAGAAGATTTCTGGACGAGCGCATAACTTGGTTATTTTATTAGTTAAATTTGCTAAAATGGGGTACACACTGAATTTAATGGCATCATGGGGGTTCCTTAAATTCAGTTAAATAAAATTGAGCTATTGAGATTTCTAATGAATATATGAATTACGCCGTCTCCAGTTAAGAAATAATCACGGGGATCTTTCGCAGATTTTTACTCTTAAATACCTAAGGTGAATGGAGAATTGTAACTATAAGTCCTAACTTACGGCTTATCATATGATTAGTCCTAATGAATTCATAACATCTACTTTGAATGAATCGCTAATGAGTCACCTTGGTTATGGAAACATTTCCCGTTTTCCTCGTTCTATTTCACATGAAACTGAAGTAGACAGTAGAGAAGATATCACGAAACCAAAAGAAATTAAAACTTTTAGAAATCCAAGGATTTAGTGATTGAGAGACCGTATTTCTTCTCGTAAAATAATATCCACCTGGGATTTTATCGCATGTTTGCAACATTAACTCCATACAATACAGAAGGAAGCTGGTGTTAGTATACATAGAATGAATAATAATTGCCTCTTTTAAGTTCGGAAATGATGAAAGTAGTGATTTCGAGAAAAGGCTGAGAAATGTTACGTTCGAGGTGATATTGTAAGAACATGAGACCCTTATGTCGGAAAGGATGACTGAATAAGGATTAAAGGAGAGAGAGTGAAAGAGAGAGAGTGATATGGGGCGGTGAAATGGAGCGAGGGAGGGAGTGGAAGGGAGGGAGGGTGAGAAGGGAAATGTGGGAGTGTGAGCGAGGATGAGAGAGAGAGAGAGAGAGAGAGAGAGAGAGAGAGAGAGAGAGAGAGAGAGAGAGAGAGAGAGAGAGAGAGGGGGAGAGAGTCTAGAAAGTACCCAATCATTAGAAGACATTAAACATGGTACTAGTATTTTTTTTTTTTTTTTTTATTCTGACACATTTTAGCAGATAAGCGTTTCTAGTTTAGTCAGTGGCGATAAGTCACTCGTGCACTAAGCCAACTCTCAATGTCTGAAAGTACCTGAAGTCGGGACATTTATTCTTATTCTATATTTCTCAGTCATATTGAAAAAGGATAGATAGCCTTGGAAAATATCTCTTCTCAAGATTATTCCGGGTTCTGATCTACATAACAATGCCTACTAAATAAGCCAATTTACACAGATGTTTATCAGAAAAAATTTTCTGCCAATTAATTTTTTTTTTACAAAGAGATTCAGCTAATTGTATAATGAGCCGGTATTTATAGTCTGCGCCCCTGTTTCGTGTTTCTTTGTAATCTCTAATTGGGCAGAAATGTTTGACGTTTTTATTTTTATTAGCCGTGTTTTCGAGTCCTTTGGAAATGAAATAACAATGTGGATTTTCA
Source organism: Oncopeltus fasciatus (assembly GCA_000696205.2). Lineage (NCBI taxonomy): Eukaryota > Metazoa > Arthropoda > Insecta > Hemiptera > Lygaeidae > Oncopeltus > Oncopeltus fasciatus. Next base: position 732,957 of record KZ807010.1, read on the forward strand.
ATATATCAACTCGGCTATCCCATCTCATTCAATAATTAAATCTGTTTAAAAAAAAAACCTTTTGTTACACGCATACCATTCCGTACATCCTAAACACATCATAAAAGTTCTGATAATGAAGATAAGGATTGCTTCGGATTCGAATCATGCCCTGGGTAAGCTTTCATCGAAAAAAAAAAATTTTAACTGTAACCCCTTCTGCCATGACACAAAGTGGTTGTAGGGCTGATTAAAAATAAATAAATCCAATAATGACATTTGTTAATTATCTGTCACGCAGAAGTAGTCTTAACTAAATAAATTTCCCATGTTTCATTCAAAATGAAGACAATGAATAATAGTTAACTTGATCAATCAAGAGGGGAAAAAAAAAGAGAATATAAAATAAATTAATGTTAATTTTAGACTGACCGGAAAAAGAGGGGAGGGGGGCACTGAACTCAACTAGTTCCAATGTAAATATAAATAAATATATTTCATTCACGATTATTAAATTTGGACTTTCTATATGCAGAGAGCTTATAGTAAGAGAGACTTTGCTTAAGAACGAACAGAACAATACATATAAATTATTTTTCCTTTTGCAAGGAGAGGTTTGTGAGGAATTCGGTCTTGATAGCTGAAGAATTAAAAACAAATTTGTAACCAAAAAAGCTTTTTTTTTAGCCATAGTTTCGGCCTAAATTTTAGGCCTTCATCAGAGCTGAATATGAAAAACAGAAAAAAAAACTATATATAGAAACTAGTCTATATAACATAATGTGTGAATGTCATTCATGTGTCTCATTCGTGCCATTGATATGTTTCTGTATTATTTTTGAGTTTTTTTTTTCATATTCAGCCTTGATGAAGCCCTGAAATTCAGACCGAAACGTTGGATGAAAAAAAAAAAAAGATCGAATTCCTGAATATCCTCTATTCATTCTCTCCATTATGGTTTAATTTTTCTAAGTTTCATATTTAACATAATATCAACGAGAAAAAATACATTTTTTTAAATATATGTAACTCTTGCTAGCTAGAACATGTTATCTATTTCAGAAAAGAGAACACAATAATTAAGGCCAATGAACAAAGATAGTGTACTTTTACAAGTACATTTTACTTTCTTACACATAAAGTAATGTAACATAGAACATAATATATGACTAAGTAATTTTCTAACTACTTATGAATATTTTAGTGAAAAGAATGCGTTTCGCAAGATAATTCTGAATTTAATTAAGAGGAGTGAGCGACCCCCATCTCTTCTGGTTAACCTTTAGCGTTAGCTGACAACCTTCTTTCCTCGTTTTCTATATAAGTATGCAAAAGTAAGTTAATCATTAACTTTCAGATATCTCAGTCTTTAACGAAGCGTGAGAAGTCTTATACGTACTACAGTTCAAAGGCTGATTGACCATTTAGGAAATCCGAAAAAATCAATTAACTTATACACTGGCTCTGTTCTCATGACAAATTTAAAAAAAAATATCATTAATATCTCACTGATTCCATAAATGTTAGTCACAAAAAAAAAAACACACACACACACACAAATTACATATATAGAAAATGAAACATTCGCGACTGCGATATATAGTAATCAAGAACAGGTGGAATAGTGAGTGCAGTGCTCACACAAAAAGAAAAATCACAAAGAGTTAAATTTTAGAGGATTTCTCGCCCTTCGTCAGTGAGTAGTCTCTCTTCACTCCTCCAGGACGAAGGGCGGGAAATCCCCTAAATTTTTACTCCTCGTGATTTTATTCTTTTTAAGTGTTCACTGCTACCTATATCCCACCTATTCTAAGGTTGTCCTCAACCTAAACCCAACAGTTTTCAGTTTTTATAAATAAAATTTAGCTTTTTGCTATTAAGTAATAGGTGAAAATGAACTTTTTCATTTGTCGGAACAACAAATTTTTTCCAAATTTAATTTTTAATATGTCATATAATATTAAATATATATGTAAGATATAATATATATATATAAAGTGTATTTTTAAATTCAGTATATATTTAAGATTGTGGAGGAAATCGCTTAGTTGGAAGAGTTTATTCTGGGGGTAGCTCAGGGGATCCGTCCGGGACTCGCAATCCTAGTGCTGCGCGTTCAAATCTCGCCCAGGACAAGCTTATATTTGTTAATACAAGCCATGGATGTTTAGAATGGGGTGGCAATCAGTAGATGGCCCCTCCTTGTATGATCTTAAGTGATTGAAAGTGAGGCTAATACTAAAAATAGAAAAAAATAAAAGGAGTTTCTGCGTGACAAACTTTTTTCTTTCTTTCTAATTTTTGAAAAAAGACAGGAAGCCCTTTTGCCTGACTGAAGCTGCCTTCAACTGCAACCTTCTGTTCAGTGTTTTATTTATTTATATTATTATATTGTATTTTTTTTCATAGAGAAAATGTAAACCTTCACTTTTAACAGGAAAACCATTTGTAATGTTGTAAAACACGAGTTAACTAAATACCCCAGCGCGTTCGCTTAAAGGACCTTGGAATTCCTACAATAAAAAGCCAGTATTTTAAATGGCCGCTAATTAGCCGACTGTTTACCGTTACAGGCCAGCCAGTTATTACTTCCCTCGGTAAAAATATACGTAGGTTCTCCCCTGTCTGTCCGCCTGTCATTCCAGAGAGTGCGGTGCAGGCGTCGGAGACGGAACTCCAAGTATGGCGCTCACCTCGGCTGGTGGTTCCCCTTCCGATTGCCGGGACGGGGGTGATGGCGACTCCCACTCATCGCGCCGTAGACTTCCTGTAGCTCCGTAAGGGATGTCATCAACATCGCCTTCCTGGGGGGGCCTAGAAGGTCAGGGGTGGATCCACACACATTTCCTTGGTCCTTTCTTAGATTCTGCCGAGGACATCTTCAACATAAGGGCCATACGACTTCCTACTTATATTTCATCCATGTAAACGCACTGAAGCACACACGTATGGGTATACATCCATCAGGTCTTTTCATTTTCTATTTAATTAATAAATTCTAAGGGTTTAGAATTCTGTTTAACGCAATCAATTATAAGGGTCCTTACAGATGCATAGGGAAATAGAAAAAACAACTGTCCAGGGTTTTATTGAAATATGCATTTTTACAATACGGCTCAGTATTGAAGTATAGATTTTCGACTCAGAAGTCAAGCGCGTTAACCATTCAATCTCACACACTCACACATATGTATGTATATATATATATACACACATATATATATATATATATATATATATATATATATATNAGTTTTCTAATACTGCCAATTTCGTAAATTTCTAAGTTGCGCAAGTCAGCTCACGTTTCTGTGGGTTTTCTTATAAACATTATTTTATTACATAAAGTTTAAATTGGGATTTGATTCCTGGTTTGTTGCTGTTAAATAGATAACATATTTGATACAGACACGTTCCTCTGAATGCTCATGGATCTCCAGAAGGACGAAATAATCGCGTTGACTTCCTGTAGGGAGAGAAATCTCTCTAACGAAGTTTAGGGATCTCAGCTCGGCTTGTTATGTCAATAATGGGCAATTATCTTGACAAATTATCCAGTCTTCTCTGTATAAATGTAAGGGGGAGCTGGAAATATCGAGTCTGGGGAAATGTTGAGAATGTGGAGACGAGTGTTCTCCTTATAACGTGAAAGTGAAGTAGTTTGTGAGCGTGGCGCCCAAAACGCCTTATCTATCCCGGTAGAGGTTAGCCAAATGAATTGCGAAGATCACAAAGCACACCGGACTTGGGCTAATGTGAAAATAATTTATATCTTTGTTTTCATGATCCAGTGGGCCTTGGCAGGGGAATTGGCTCCAATCAAGAAAAGATTGGCTAATGCCGCGGCCTTCGGCTCCTTAGTGCTTTGGGAAGTTACGAGCAGCTGAAATCCACAGTCTACGAGCATTCCTTCCTTCAGAATCATCTGTGTTGGGAATTATCTTTTCCGTTCAGATCTTGTTCGTATAATAGAAGTAAATGAGAAATGTTTTTAATGGGCCTCTTCTAAAGCGCAGACACTCACTCAGCGCAGGATAACAGCATCCTTTCATGATCCTGACCTCTTTCTCCTTTTTCGATATTACAACCAAACGGGATTAAATCTTTTCGAACAATAAATGTTTATGATTTTAAACATTTAAGGACATTAAGAGCTTTGAGAAGTAAAGTTTGTTAACTTAGACTTCCTCCAGTCTCCAGAAGTATTCATAAATACTTCTTCAGGGCTTGGTCTTGTCTAAGAGTTGTTTTTTGCCGACCTTTCGCCCACCAAGTGATGGCTTGTTCAGAGCTGAAAGAATAAGAATGATTATCATTCTACTTTCAGCACTGAAGAAATATTACATGATGAGTGAAAGGTCTACAAAAAACAACTTTTCGACATGGCCTATATATTTTTGGAAGAAGTATTTATAAATAAAGTGTGTTTATTTTGGCTCGTAATTTCATAGTATGCACGACGTAAGTGTACATACTATAAAATTATGTGAACCATAACGGAGCGCGAGGGTAGCTCATGGGATGATCCATCGGAGACCTCGCAATCGAAGAACTCCGGGTTCAAATCTCTTCCAGGGCTTTTATTGGCAAATAAAAACGAATCCTGAGAATGGGGCGCGTCAAACTGTAGTGAGCCCTTCCCTCCAAGACTCTAACTGGATGTTAAGGAGCTAACACTTAAAAAAATAACAATAAACAGCTTCCTAATCTCTTACAACTAATAGTACTATCGGATACGAGAAAACCATCAGATAAAAAAAAATGTAGCTTAAAGTAATATGAGCACATTCAGACTTGCAGCAATAAAGCTTGGAATGAAACCCATTACTCTTCTGCTTAGAACTTGGAGCTTACCTGCTGATGATGACTATCAGCTGAAAGCACTACAGAACTAAATGTAAGAAATGAACATTGCTAGTGACACCATTGTTGATTTTTCTTATTAAGAACGATAGACAAACTGGCAATTAGTGTATACGGGAAGTCGATGCTCTTCTAAAATGAATGAATCGTATTATACAGCAGTAAAAGCAATGGAACGGAGTTGGAAAAAAATAATATTTAGCAGCTGCAGTTAGTCCAATCGTTTTGCGTTGATTCGTGCGAATTTCCCGTAAGAAATAAGCTATTCATGTTGGCACCATGACGAGGACATTGGATGGATACCGCTCAGGAGAAGATGGAAATATGCTTATATGATTGTTCTAATGCCTATATCATTAAGACAGCTGGATCTAAATACCACACCATTAAATTCAGGTAAGTCAATGACCTCATTGCTGTCTTCATTCTGAAGTATTAATGTTATCTAACGTATGAGGGCTATCTAAACACTAAAAATGACATCATACCTTCCAAAATAAGTATTATTCAGTTCCTTATATACACACATAATGCATAAAACATAATTACTATAGAGGAATAAGGATTAAATAAATATCCACATCCAGTCTAATAAATACTGCATTGTTTCATGATAAATATAACAGTGTTTAAGTAATTCTGAAATGTAAACTACTAAAAACGGAGAATTAAAAAAAAAGATTTGTCTCAACTGCGTACCTACATTCAAAGGCTAAAGATTTTTAATACCTCTCATTCAATAACTTGAGGCTATTGTCGGAGGAGTGACCTACAGGTAGCCACCCAATCCTAAACCACCACGGCACTGGAATAGCTATTATTTCTCGATGAATTCTTGACAGGAGCGTGGCTCTAAACCTGAGCCCTAGACTTTGGAAACCCGTACTATAGACTATGAATCGCCCGGCGAAAATCGATTTAAATTCTTAATTATATTTGGTCTGTTTTTGAATAATTTTCAATTGCAATAATTTTCTTTACATGCTCACACAATTTTTAATAGAATCTGATGTGCCCGTAAATCAGTTTAAATTGATTTGTAAATGCTTTGGTAGATTCAAGATGACTTACACTTACACACTCTACTACCCTTACATTTTAAATTAATACAAAATTCCGCTTGGCACATTAAACTCCGGGAGGGAGTCCTGCAGACCACTCTCTGAAAAAAAAAAAAAAAAAAATGTGTGCAGTAGGGATCATTACTGATGACATCATAATTAGCGACCGTGTTCAACTTGTCAACCCTCTTTGGGCTTCGAAAAATCAACCTCAGATTTGATATTTTTCGAAGAATTTTATTTGTATCTGAGTTTTGATATGCACAACTTTTCTAAATAACAGCACATATAATTTCGTACTTCTGGAGAAATACTTCTGAAATTCTATTGGGATGCATATAAGTTATAACATAGGTAAAGATGGAAAATGGGGAGGGAAAAAAAAGAATCCTTTTTAATTTCATTTTTTACTAAAAAATTTAAAATTAAAGTTTAATCTCATTATTCTAACATATTGAATAATATAATGAACTCGGAGGGTAAGTATAAGATATTTGTTAGCTTTAGTTTATATTTTAATTTAATTATTTATTTTTTTTAAAGGAGATTGGGTGAATGCTTGTGAAATTATTATTTTCATTTCATTAATTGCTCAAATCCTCTTTAGTATTTACAAATGTCTCATTAATCAACTATTCTCAAAGTTCCAAACAGTCTAAGATCTATCAATCACAAGTAAAAATAACTTGATAACACAAACACTCGGATTAATCTATGAAATTTTCCAACATGTGATATATTCGCCCGAGGAGATAGTAGCACTATTGAGACTCCTCTCAACCCTTCTTATCACTGAGATAAGAGTGACTGATATGAGCTGGTGGTGGCTTTATCAGTGATAAGGTAATGTAAGTGCCTCTCACACCCTCTTCACCTTCCGGCGACTTCCTTACAAAAGTACGCCCATACAAAACGTTCTCACTTCCCTAAGAGAAATTCGGTTCACGGCGATTTTAAGGGGTAGGCATTCACGGTGATTTTCCTGGCTTATGCGTCCATGCTGGAGAAATCATAAGTCAGGGTTTCGGCCATGATTAGAAGAATAAAATACTCCAAAATTGTTGGGTAATTATTTTATTATTGCCGACGTTTCGGCATAATTTGTAAGTCATCAATCAGGGCGATAGGGTTGTCTCGAAAGATCTCAGAGGGAGGTTTATGGTCACATCTCAGTGTGCAGAACTAAACTGTGATTATGAAGAGATGTTTATCAGGAATTCGATAATGATAGTTGAAGAATTAAAAACTCTTTTGGTTACAAATTAGTTTTTAATTTGAAGACTACTCCGAACGAATTCCTGAGAATCAACTCTTCATAAAACTTGACGGTCATAAAATTGACCTCGAAACATCTCAATTTAGTTCTACACTCTGAGATAAACCTCGCTCGATCTCTCCAGACCTCACTATCGCCCTGATGAGGACTTACAGTTAAATAGGAACGTTGGCAATAATAAAATAACTACCCAACAATTTTTGATTATTTTATTCTTCTGATCCTGACCGAAGCCCTGACTATTTTCTCCAGTATAATACTCGACGGCCTACGAACCTCCAACCTTATGCATTCACGGTGATTTTCAGGGTTGTGCATTTGAGTTTCCGTTGGCAGTGCGATATTTGCGGGAATTTCTAGTCAATTTTTATTTCTTTAATTTTACAACATTTAAAAGCAGCGTAAACTAAGCAGATTTTCCGTGTTTCATTAAATACAAATAAAAGTGAATGACTGACTCTTCCAATAAATATATTTACCACCGTAAATATATATATATGTGACCAATGACACCACTCTCAAATCTCTATTATTAACACACATTAAGAGAGAGAGAAGTAGTGAGTGAGAGAGGGAGGGGGAGAGATAGCTCCCTTGCAACCACTTAGGGTCATTGGAGGGTCATAAGATCATAATAGATCGAAAATTCTTTTACATGTTTTATAACGTTCATATTCTTTATATTTTAGGAATGACTGCGAATGTGAAGGAATGAAAATAAGGCGTTTTCCTAATATTTCTCTCTCCCAAATTAAGCAAGCCAAGTTCTTTCAGTCAACCTCACTTTCTTCTCCAGATCAAGTTAAAAATGTATTCTTATCTGTGCCCATCTTTATAGATTATCTGAATAGATTATTAGTAGATGTTTTTTTGTTGGGGTTCGGTCAAGGTTGATAAAAAAAATACAATAAATAAAAAGTGTATATATGACTGAACATGTGATCCAGGTGACACATTGTCCTCTTTCGCCTTCATAATAGCCTTTAAAATGTAAGCTGAAACGTCGGCTGATAATTAAAAAAAAAAAAAATTTAAACTGTATTTTTTTGATCAACCTTGACCGAACCCCAACAAAAAACATCTACTGAGTAATGGAGTTTTGGCTTACATAAGTCTCCTCTCACTCTAACTAATCAATTTTAAAAGATTATAAAAGCATTAATGATGTATTATTTTATCCTGCACTGGAAAATTTGTAAAGCTAGTTCTATTAAGTGTAATAATTTAAAAATTTAGGCTAATATGGAAGGATTGATATTAGAAATCAGATATTTGTAATAAATTTACTTAATCCCAATTTTTTATTATTATGAAAATCAATATTATATATCCTTTTTCTAAAACAAGCAGAATAAATATTGTGGAAATGAATTTTAATTGATAGCCCAATATAAATAAAATGAAGCAATTGAGAAAGAATACAAGTTCGCCATGATGTTTTTACAAAAATTCCCAAGTTACAATTGAGTTGATATTTCAAGCTTCAGTTTGCTGCAGTGTTGTTAACTGTTGGCATTCCCAGTCATCGGTAGAATCATTTGACGCTAATCAGCTTTCTAATCATTCGGAGATCACTAATGATTGTGAAGGCCGTTAAGCAGAGACTTAACTGTCACATTGTGGCGAGGGAGGTGTGGAGAATAAGCAAACCTTGGTAAAAGATTTTAACAGCTAATTTTTTATTTAAAAATAGTCAACTTGCCGTCTTAAATCAGAGTATTTAACTGAACTTCTGGTGAAATCTAAGCGATTTAAGGAAAAAAAAAATCTAAAAATGTGCATAGATCCTACATGGTAGAATTCTGAACTGAAAATAATTAAAATTTGAGGTTTGAAAAAAAAAATCATTAATGTTTGATGGAGGAAAAGGATAGAAATAAGTCAAGAGGTCATATCATAGGAATAAATACCACATTCTAAACACCCATAGTGCTGGGGAAGCTTTTATTTCTCCTTAACAGATTGCATTTAGCAGAAATTGAACCCCAACTAATTTCTGAAGTATCTTTCCTGTACAGATTTAAAACAACTACTTTATATCACAACAAAATGTAATTAGCAAACTTACGAATGTGAAATTTAAGCTTCACTTGATAAATAAGTGAAAAAGTTACGTTCTGTAAAAATATGTTGTGTTTATGTTCTTCTCTTAAATCCCTGCTTCTCCTAAGAACCCTTCCCCCTTCTGCTTCTATTAAAATTCTCCCCTCGCCTCAAAGAAAAAAAAATTACACAAGTAACCACCATTTCGAGACATCATGGCTCAACTCTTGAAAATAACTATTTAGAAATTTTTCCTGATTAGCTACTATTTAGTATTGTTAAACTATATTTATGCCATATTAGACAGGATTAAAAAAAAAAAAATCTTATATCTAAAAATGAGCTTTAATTCAGAAATTTATGATAGGTCTTTCTTCATTTTCAACAATCAATTTTTTTTTGTGAGTGCGTGAACATATGTTGCAATAACATATGTTTTTATTGGTTTTAAAGTGACATAACAAGCACGACTGTCTTATGAGAGAAGATATTATTGTTTATCTACGTGCAATAACACGAGACGGTGAGACCCTCCCCCCATATTTACTTTAAGAGTGGATTGCTCACGATTTACGGGAACTGCGATGGCAATGAGTGCACTCCTTGATGAGTATGGGATTAGCCTTGCTTGCACAGATATTGCAGGAAAGTGCATTCTGGCGTGTGCATTCTGCTGTGTCGCAAGCAGACGGCTCTGCAACTATCCATCACAAAGGCTTACGTTCTGGTATCGTTTGGTCAATGGTGTGTGCGATTTCCAAAACCATTAAATCTGACAGAATTCTTGTAATGTTTTCGATGTTTTACCTGATCTGGGAGCCAAAAGTAAAAGTCATGCTTTCTAAAAAAAAACTAATACTGAGGAAGAAAAAAAAAATGTCCCGCAACAGGCAATATAGGCCCTATGGGGAAATACATATTAAGAATGTATTTATTCTCGACGAACAGCGCACTATAGAAGGTGTGAGGACAGCAAACAATTGTGGCCACCTGATTTTTTCACATTCAATGTAGAATTCCCAATGGTACCCAATTAGGGACGGGTGTCCCCTAAGAGCACACCAGGAATCCTCTTGGTCGTTACAAACAGAAGCACAGAGTGTAAGAAAGGCAACTGTGGACTGTGAGTATTATACCTAGGACCGTTGGTTGAGGAGTTCCAGTATCTTAACTTTAACCTGGCCACCATACTTCTACAACAATAAAATTTAGATTATAAAAGTTAGTATTTCTCCGTGCCTTCACTCGCCTGCCAACAATGAATTTACTCTATAGTTTACATGAGATTAGGGGGAGGGGGAGAGAGGGGTGAGAGATAGATATATAAATAATTAATTGTCTTAGGATAATGACAGACAATTCAAATAGAATATTTATATTCCTTAAGTTGTATTAAATATAAAAAAAACTAGGTAAATAATCTAAAAGGTTATTTCCGCCACCAATTAATATAGAACTATCATACCNTGAATACGGACCGTGACAGTGAACGTATGTATTCGGCCAGAAGATGGACAATGTCCGAAAGCGCTCGCCAACGGGAGATGGTGTACAGAAACCAATGAAGACGGAGAATAGAAGGTATGAGAGTTCTATATTCATTGGTGGTAGAAATAATAATAACCCTTTAGAATATTTATATATATACTTTTTTTTTTAGCCCTAACATGTTATTCAATATTTTCTTGATTATGAATCAGTTGATTGACTAATACCTCACAAAATATAAGACGCAATTTCTATCAACATCATCAGGGATGTTTAAAATTGCTGCGATACTGTCTTGCGAACCAGCCACACCTGCATTGTCCCTTCCCTTCCCCTCGCATCGTTAAATTTGCTTTTTTTTCCACGGCTGATCTTCGATCCGAGTACAAGGGTCGTCGCCCCGAGCCTGGCCAACAACCGAACGCCCAGGATTGATGATGTGTTGTAGTCTTGCGGCAGCTTGTGAGCTATTAATCGCGTCGTATGACACCTGTATGGCTTGCAACTTTCCACGAAACCACCCCTTTACACCCCCTGGGATACATGGTGACGGGCAGAATTCCCAGAGGAGGGATGGAAATCCCAATGTTTTCCATGTGCAGTTTCTATCAACATCATCAGGGATGTTTAAAATTGCTGATTAAGTAACTGTTGACGGCATAATTTATATTAAAAGAAGGACTATATTTTGATTAAAAAAAAAAAAAAAAGTTCTAAAGAACAAGAACGGTTTTCACATATATGTTATTTTTCACATACTTTCAATTTTGGTTAAAGAATTTGACCCCTGTCGGTTTAAAAATATTTCTAAATTTACAAAATTAAGTGCACATAAACAAGATTATGCTTTTCAAATAATTGCGGTGAGGTAGATAGAAATTTATTTGTGACACAAGTACGAGTATATTATTTATGTGTTTCTGATATACTCTTTCTGCAAATATAATAATTCTGACATCAGACATTTTCTTCATATATCAGTATTTTTCTTTATTATTATTTGACGTTTTAAGCCTTTTGATTATCATTTAACTGGCTCATCTTCAGCTTCAGCTGAATTTAAACATTTAAACTACTGCACTAATTGTCAATGCAAATTATCATCAGTCTTTTCATAAGCACTTGTCAACATTTTACTTTTATGTTTTTGGTTATGTTTTCCTCTTTATTTTATTTTTTATTTGCACTATATATATATATA
>KZ807010.1:752073-764040 GCA_000696205.2 Oncopeltus fasciatus
TATATATATAATTAGTGTTGAGAAAAACTTTAAAAGTCCTAGAGGTGTAAAATGTAATTTTCGATATTCATGTTGTGCAATGTATTTTAGAAAACTTACATTCAAGAAGATAATTGAGAACGTGATTGAGAATTTCCACAATTTACAAAGTTACATTCCAAAAACCTGCTCTTCCTTTTCAAACAGTATAGAGACTCTGGTAAATAATCTAAAGGGTTATTATCACTACCTATGAATATAGAACTATCATACCTTCTATTATACGTCTTCATTGGTTTCTGCAAACCATCTTCTGTTGGCAAAGACATTGTACATCCTCGTGGCCGAATACATGTGTTAGTGTGTGAACACATGTATTCGACAACGAGGATGGACAATGTCCGAAAGCGCTCGCCAACAGAAGATGGTTTGCAGAAACCAATAAAGACGGTAATAAAAGGTATGATAACTTTTAGTACTTTGAAAAGAATATTCCTACAATCGTATTATGGCAACTATTTTTTTTTAATGGCGTTTTAGCCACCCTGGATGCGTGCTATTTATATATATGTAGTTGGAAAAAATATTTTACCACACTTATTTTTTCCTAAAAGAGTAGATACTGCATAGAACCTTCCTATATACTTATATAGGTTCGACGAGAGAAGTTCATTTAAGAAGATATGCTTCATTTCCATTTATCAAGTATATGATGTTTAAAGAGCAAACTAATCCATAAGCTAAACTTGGCTAGCCTTTAATTCATATATATTTCAATCATATTAGGTGATTTCTTGTAAGAATACGAGGATGGACAATGTCCGAAAGCGCTTGCCAGCAGAAGATGGTTTGCAGAAACCAATAAAGACGGTAATAGAAGGTATGATAACTTTTAGTACTTTGAAAAGAATATTCCTACAATCGTATTATGGCAACAATTTTTTTTTAATGGCGTTTTAGCCAGTTTAGTTTATCAAGTATATAATGTTTAAAGAGCAAACTAATCCATAAGCTAAACTTGGCTAGCCTTTAATTTATATATATTTCAAACATATTAGGTGAATTCTTGTAAGAATACGAGGAAACTGATTATGGCCCCAAAATATCAGTATAAATATCATTATAGTGTATAGATATAGTATATATCTTTTTATTATCCATTTTTATATTTATTATCCGTCTTCATTGGTTTCTGCAAACCATCTTCTGTTGAAACCAATACAGAAATACCAAATTATTGGTACAGAAACCAATAAAGACGGATAATAGAAGGTATGATAGTATAGACTTTGTCTTATGATCAAGTTATCTCATTTCATCTTATCTATTTGCAACTTGAACGTAAAAGTCTCATACCTTATATTCTCCGTCTTCATTGGTTTCTGTACACCATCTCCAAGGATGGTGTACAGAAACCAATGAAGACGGAGAATATAAGTTATGAGAGTTCTATATTCATTGGTGGTAGAAATAATAATAACCCTTTAGATTATTTACCTGAAACGTAAAAGTGTTTTTTTTTTTTTTTTTTAAGTTTATAATGCACCCTGAGTGACTGATTTTAGAGTAACCAATTGGATCTTTTAGCAAAAACAAATTCGATTATAGAGTTATAATACACTCTTTTCCTTCTGGACGGCTTTTATGAATCTTATCTGTTAGAAATTGATAATTTCGCAGGAAAGAGTATAGAGAAATAAGGAAATAATTTAGAGACGATTATATCACAGGACCAATTTGGCTTCCCTCTTACGTACCGAGTGATGTCCACACTGTACGTGTCTAGAGTCATGTCTGGGGTATCGGCGCTGGTATCGCCACATTGCGAAAGACGTTGCAGAAGTTCGGGCCAAACTATGCCTGCTTATCAATGTGGTGGGTATAGGACCACCGTTATTAGGAAATCTCCCTCGGACGTGTATCGGCTCATTTAGCCGCTGGTCGAAGGGGATTCCTTTGAAGTTCCTGTGCGAATCCTTTCATTACTGATTGATTGTTAATTTAGTCCTTGTAGCGAGGGTATACCCTACCCCTGGGAGGGGCAGATTTATATTAAAAAATGTAACGGAATTTTTTTAAATTATTATCTACACCAAAGATGATTGAAAGGCCGATTTCATTATTTATAGAAATACAACGAATATATGTGGGAATTACCTGAAATGTCAAGTGTGAGAACATAATTTTCTTCGAAAGGAGAGTTTGTTGACCGTAGATATTATTCTAAAATGATTTTAGTTGGGGTTCGGTCAAGGTAGATCCAAAAAACACAAATTTAAAAAATGTATTTTTTAATAAAGGATTATCTGCCTATAATCCTTTATTAAAAAACACATTTTTTAAATTTGTGTTTTTTGGATCTACCTTGACCGAACCCCAACTAAAATCATCTTAGAATAATTTTCTTCGCTGAAGGCGTAATATTTGGCTTAGTTTAATGAAACTTACTTATTTTTTTACTATAAAATCGTTAATTTTAATTTTTAGGCCTGGATATTGCGATTAGCTTTTTATTCTTAATCAAATTAAGCATATCGCTTTTAAATATAAAAGGAAATTTGAAATGAAAGGGTGATTTTTTTATTAAGCCAAATTGGAGAAATCAGAGTGCGGTTACTTAAAATTTTAACTAGGGGTAAAAAGCATCCGCTGCAGTGGACGTAATATTTTCGCTGCAGCAAAGAAACTGAACACAGATTTGTTTATTGATAAAAGGGGTATTATATAAATTCTGAGGGGAGTATATGGCATGGAAATAATAAATACAACTATTTATCTACTAAGGCTCTAAGGAATAGTTTACGCAGTACCTGCCTGACATATTATAAATTTTAAAAATTAATATGAATAAGTTAATAAATGACAAAATGTTCAAATTTAGATTAAAATTTCGTGCAATATTGCATAACTTACGGTTTTCCATTTGTGTCTATCTTTGAGGAAGCACGGAAAACCTACTTGTTTTTACGAGCTTTTGTTTTCTCCGTAAGACAGTCCAATTAGTCGATCTATTTGTTATTCATTTTTAATGTTGTCAGAATTTCTAATCGTGTAGTCCGATTTGAATTACAATAAATTTAAAGAAGAACATGAGCTACTTAATATAAAGTGCCTACACAGAAAATAACAATAACTCTATTATTATTACTGTTACTGCATATATATATATATAGCAGGGGGAGGGGTACTTCAGAGAAGAGCACGATTAGAAAATATCGATTGTTTGCTTATTTATTTTTTTATTTAGCAATTTTCAATAATAACAATTCCGGTATTAATGTTTATATCATAGCACTCCATTTGAAATATTTATTTGATATAAATATAATCAAATGATTTTGAAAGAAAACAGTGAAAATGATTCGGTACTTCATAAGTGCCATGGTCAGCTAGATCAGGGTTTACATTAGTTTGTTCGTGTTTAAAGTTTTTTTTTTTTTCTTTTTTAGTAAGAGCATACGGCTAAGTTGATTTAGAAACGAGATGTCTTGTCTCTCTTTTCATAGGCCACTGAGGAACACCACCCCAGAAGAGGGGAGTTCCTTTGGGGTTGAAGAAGTCTGGTAGGTTGAGTCTCGAAAGATCCTTCTTCTCAGTCATGGTGACCATGGGCCTGGAAAAGGCTCTGCGCTCATTTCTGCAAGAGGAGACAACAGAGCTCATTTGACTAGATTGGCTCTCGCATATGGCAGATTACGATCCTTTGGAAGGGCGATTGTCAAACCAGAGGACATCGCAAAGGCTGATCGCAAGAGCTTCGTCAAAGACCTCAAGTTCCTTTGGGGTTGAAGAAGTCTGGTAGGTTGAGTCCCGAAATATCCTTCTCCGTCGCGGTGACCAAGAGCCTGGAAAAGGCTCTGCCCCTATTTCTAGAAGAGAAGACAACAGAGCTCATTTGACGAGATTGGCACTCGCATATGGCAGATTACGATCCTTTGGAAGGGCGATGGTCAAACCAGAGGACATCGCAAAAGCTAAACGCCTTTGGGGTTGAAGAAATCGGGGAGGGAGGTTGAGTCACAAAGGGCCTGGATCTGACCAAGGGCCTGGAAAAGGCAATGCCCCCATTTCTTTTAAGTTTAGTAAACGCTACATATTTTTGTTAGATGATTTTAGTTGGGGTTCGGTCAAGGTAGATCCAAGAAACACAAATTTAAAAAATGTATTTTTTAATAAAGGATTATCTGCCAACGTTTCGGCTTACATTGTAAGCCACCTTCAGGGCTGTAGAAATACAATGTCATGAGAATACAATAATAATTGAAATTAGTATAATAGAGAATTGCAATAATATAATGTGATATCAAGAGTATGAATGTAGAAAGCTATGTAAGAAAATTTAAAAGTTTTTGAAAAACAATTTGAAAAAGATCCAATTTGAAAAAATCATGCAAACAAACAGCTTATTGACAAGAAAAAAAATTGAAATATCATTAAAGTAGTAATTTGCTACATATTTTTATTTATTAGAGGATAATACATTTATGTGAAATCGGATTTATTACTGTTATGACAATAATATTAGTTCCTAATTTTGTCAAATATTTATTTTGTAAAAATGAATTCCGTTCTTTGAGCAATTTGATTTCAAACAGTGCACACGTATCTATAAATAAGCTGCACTCAAATTTAATACTGTCCGATACGCTTTTTAATATCTACAGTTTGTGTTATAGTGATAAGATAAAAGAAGTGGGTAGAGTGGTGCCTCGGGTACATCTCCATATGTTCCCGCAAACTTTCTTGAAATATATAGAATAGAATAAGTATTTACAAAAATACAAATTATATTAATACTTGCATACATTATACAATCAACGTATTTATAATATGAATCACTATCTGTAATACATAATTATTTTAACAAAAGTATAAAAAATAATATCCATAACGTAGATACTCTGTTATTGATGTATTATTACATAAGATATATAATATATCACTCATACTCCATAGCGTCAAAATATAATATTCAATACTAACATCAAAAGTGTATTAAAATTTTGTAATGTATCTCAAATCGTTAAAAATTAAGGTTATACTTGTCTTTTAGTTAAAGACATATAGATGACTTTTAAATTTAATTTGAAAAAAAATGTTATGTCTTAAAGTTAATTTTCAATTAGTTTATTTTTAATTATATTTTAAAAAGACTTGAGGTTTCCTTCAGCTTGGAATTTTTTCGGCAAAGAATTAAACAAAACTAAGTGGGGTTAGGCAAATCTTAAGCATTTTAAGGATGTCATATGTAAGTATTAGTCAATACATTTATTTATTTATTTTATTGTTCGATTAACAGTGCGTTACCCCTTCTTCTGTGCAGTTGAGATATTCATTTAAGGATGTGGTATTTCAATCAGACATGACTCTAATAATTCATTTTTAAAATTTTTAAAAATTTTTTTTCTTCAAATATCTGAAGCTTCTTTTACGTTACCACCCAAGAGTGAAGTCCATAATAACTGATTCTCCAATAGCCAAAGATGTATACTTACTAAGTGTTTATTGTTTAAGTTTTTCTTCTTAATTTCTTTAATTCATATATTGATTTAGTTTTGTATCGAAAGAAAAGATAAATTTAATTGCAAATAAGAAAAAATAAAGTGAAATTAACATTCTAAAAATTTCTCACTTAACACAGTAAATATGGGAATGGAAATACCCAACGTGACATAAACCAAGGTTTTCGTTTCAGAAATCTAGCCATGAAGTTACTTCTCCACCAGAGAGGTTTTTAGTTATCAATTATGTACCATACATTTTAAAATTTGCGTGCTTTAATTAATTTTATTTTTGAAAATTATTTTTTTCCCCTTTCCCTATGTTAATGAGGAATTCGATTTAATAATCTATAAAATCATCAACACGTCTCTTCTTGAGTTACTACTTGCAGATGGCATTACTATTCAAAATAATAATGTACTGAGAAAAAAAAAATAGAGCAATATGTATAATCCGCAATATAGCTAAAAGTATTCTGTTAAATTCTTTCTCTTGTGTAAGCTTTATGTAATTTTGTAAATGGTACCTTCAAAAAAATCCGAAAGTTGACTTCGGGATCGAAACAGTAAATCCTCATTTGTCCTGTGTCACTTGTCGAAATTATTTACCTCTTTGCCAGACAAATTTTGGACAACAGATGAAGACTCGTTGTCAGTTATCATTTTAGATCAATAACAATAAAATCTTAACAAATGAAGCTTTTAAATAGCCAAAATAGATGTAATAACTACTTATTTTTTTCATAGGGTTCGCCTCCCCGTCCCCCAGTTAGGGTCATGGAGGCAGGACCTATCTACAGGTTGCCACCTCATTCTAAACATCTATGGTTCAGGACAAGCTTTTATTTATTAATAAAAGCTTGCTCTGGGCGGGATTTGAACTCGCAGCGTCAAGAGTCCCGAGCGGATCACATTTGCTAACCTGAGACCCCAATTGCTACTTTAAAAAAATTATTCGATAACATAAAAATAATCAAATATATATAAATAAATATAAGAAAAGAATTTACTCATATTATCCTTCCGTGTTTATTTATTGGGGTCGAGGACACAATTTATATTTAAACGGAATGAAAAAGGACATACAATCTCAAATTTATTATTTATTATAATAAAAGAAGGTAGAACTGAAACCCCATCCTTGATTACAACTTTTTTTAAAATAAACTACAGCGAATAATATTCATTAATATTCCATATAACTCTTCAATCAACTTATTAATTATAATTTGTATATTTGGAAAGTGTTACATAAACAATGTACAGTGTGCCCAATATCTGAAGACTCCTTAGAGCTGTGCTAGAACACTTTAACAGAAACTATAAAATATATAAGGTGTAGAAAATATTCCTGATCTGATCAAAAGGAGAGTTAGTTGACCGTAGATATTATTCTAAGATGATTTTAGTTGGGGTTCGGTCAAGGTAGATCCAAAAAACACAAATTTAAAAAATACATTTTTTAAATTCCTGATCTGAGAAAGTTGGCTGTCCGGAGTTCATTAACCTGCCCTGCAATTTGCCTATAGTTTCTGTTAGGGTTTAAGGACACTTCTACTTTGGTTGATGAAGAATGTGATTTTATTATTAATTCTTTTAGAAACATTTCAATGGTTCATCAGTTGAAATTGTTGAAACTCAAGTCTATAACATGACATTGTTTTAATTTTATACATGGAATATTCTATGTTTCTTTGTGTTCAGGTTATCCAAACATTAAAAGAGGTATTTACAAGATTTGGGAGGGAGGGTACAGATATTATCCTCATCCAATTAATTTATTTTTTAATAAAACTTATTTTAATGCATTCAGACGCTCTGATTATTTTTAAATATTATTTTTATCAATTAATCAATCGTAATAAATTATTATCTTACCAAAACTGAAACATATTTATCTTTTTGGTTGCCAATGAGTTAGCCTTTTTAAATTACATTGAAAATAACAAAGGCTCATTAAATCCGATTCCCATTTCAGTATGCAGATCGACAAGGTGATGCAATGGAAACATTGATTCCTCAGAGTATTGCAGAATTGCATTATATTACACGTATACCACTCGATCTCGAGGAGGGGGGGTATATTCCTAGCGTTATTATAATTCCCATCAGTCCTCGAGAGGTAATCCTAATGCTAGCGAGCGTAATAATGCACTGCGCGTACGCTGAAATGCACTTCTATTCTTGTTATCAATTATTGACTATACTGCAGCTAATGTTAGATTCTGGCTACAGGTCAAGTAATCCCCTCCTCTCCCATTCTATATATGTATTATATATAATACATATATAGAATGGGAGAGGAGGGGATTACTTGACCTGTAGCCAGAATCTAACANATATATATATATATATATATATATATATATATATATATATATATATATATATATAATAGCCCCTCCCTACATGACTCCTGGAGTGGTTTCATGTGGTTAAAAGGGAGGTTAACACTATGAAAAAAAAAATTGTAGTTATTAGACCTGAAACCTGTATTTCAACACAACTTATAAAATGCATGTTTTGGGCATTTAAAAGCTTCATTTAATAAGGTATTGATTGTTATTGATCTAAAATAATAGCTGACAATGAGTGTTCATTTGGTGACGAACGGAATACATATGCCATCAATATTCAATTGTCCAAAATTTGTCTGGTAAAGTTATAAATAATTTCATGTTTAAATAAGTAATCACATAACAACCCCACGTTCAAACACTCACATAATTATGAGTATATCAAATATACACATAAAAAATAAGTTTCTGAATGGTTGTTTATGTCAATTAGTATTCTATGTATGCATATGTATGTAAGTAAATATAAGTGAGTAAGGGTGTGTTATTGTTAATTGCTATTAGTCAGAACGCATATAAATTGAATATGCATTCATAAAAACAGGGAAATTATACATTGTGTAATTACAAGTGAATTGCTATAAATTATATTTTTATACAGAAGATTTGGACAACTAATTTATAATTCCTTTATATATTTTTTGTTTTTACCTAGTTTTGTTATAGTTTTTAAAGATAATAAAAAAATTTGGAGTGAATTTGTTGACGAAGTTTTTTGAAGAGAGAGTTATCAGGAATTCGTTTTTGGTAGTTGAAGAATAAAAAAATAATTAGTACCCCAAAAAGTTTTTATTTTATCCAACGTTACGGCCTGAATTTCAGGTCTTCATCAGGGATGAATATAGAAAAGAAACATACAAAAAGAATATAGAAACATATATGTCATGATCTATTTTTTGTTAATTTAAGACACATAGACATATTTCTGTATTATTTTTGTATGTTTATTTTTCATATTCAGCCCTGATGAAGGCTGAAACGTTGGTTTTTTTGGTAAAGAACTAGTTTTCAATTCTTTTACTACCAAGTCCAAATTCTTGATTAATCTACTCTCTAGATAACTAAAAAATATTAGTTTAAAAAAAAGTTATGTTTAGGTAAAACCACTGAATAAATTCAACAAAAAAAGAGAAGAAACTAATGGTACATTGACTAAATGATTTTCATTTTAATTCAATTGAAATTATTCTCTAGACAAAGCGTCTTTCACTAATATTAACTTGAATATATTTCAGTTAATTAATACATATATATCATAGTGAGTGCTACTTGCGAATAACATACACTCATAACATAGATCGAAAATGTCATGTCATCATCAATTTGATAACTTTACATACCCACTAACCGATATAAATTTATTTGAAATAACAATAATTTGCATCAAAATCGTTTGCGTCATTTATTTAAACTCCTCTATTTATATCCTAATTGTTTGTGTTCATGTACATTTTTTTCATATCTTTATTATTTATTTTTGATAAATTCGATATCAAAAAGTCATTCAGTATAATGTTTCACAATTAAATGAAAGATATAGATGACGAAATATTGCCTACGAATATTAAAGAGTTATATATTTTAATGGACTAAATATTAAAAAAAAAAAGTCTTTTGAACCCAAAACATTTAATTTTTATTTAGTGCAATATTTTATTTACTTTATTTGGAATAAGTTCATATATAACGCTATGAGGGTAAAGGAAAAATAAATAAATAAATTTTAATATTTGTCATAATTTAGTATTGTCTGGAATGTGGAGTTGTTTTTAATAACTTAAATAAAACTCCATAACTCTGTACTGTAAACCTATTTTATTATCAGCTAAGTACTTTCGAGATCTACGGTACCATTTTCAGAGCCAAGCACACAATGAATTACGACCAGTCTACGTCGAAGCTTTGGCACTGTAGTTTGGAGTTAATTTTGGCATAATTCATTGTTTGCTTGGCTCTGAGGAAGGGTTAATAAAAGTTTGATAATAAAACTTAGTGGATACCAAAACAAACTCAATACCTATTTAATATTTGTATTTTCATTTGATTAATATACGAAACGTTATGGCAAAAACGTTTGGCCTCATACTGTTAATATATTTATTTATGTGTTAATAAATGAGTTACTATATTTTTTTGTGTCAATATGCATTTTATAATATTAGATTCACATTAATGCACTCACTCTCTCTCTCTCTCTCTCTCTAAAAAAAAAAAAAAAAAAAGATCAATTAATCATTTCACAAATGTTTGAATTGTGAATCACTTGAAATACTGATATTGAAGATGAGATCATTAATCGAATTCAGTATCTCAAAAAAAAAAAAAAAAAAAAAAAAAAAAAAAAAAAAAAAAAAAAAAAAAAAAAAAAGAAATCTGTAACAAGAGACACTCAGCTTCGCTCTATTTTAGAAGAATTTAGTTATTTAAGTATATCTTACTTAAATTCATAACAAGAAACATGAAATATAAAACTTCCTAATCATTAGATATGGAAAAAATGGTCTTAAATAATTTTAACCCCTTGACCTTTTTTCAGTCTTTACTTTCCCTATACCCACCCACTTCCCTAAACTTCTCTCCCTTAAAAAAAAAACCTATATACTTCATTTAAAGTTAACCCCCTCTGTAAATCCCACTGTCTCTTTAAATTCTCTTTACTACAGAAATCCCATCACTAACTCCCTTCCACTCCAATGGAAAATCCCCTCTTTAAGGAGCAACAAATCCCCCTTTCCCTACAAAAACTCACTGTTCAAAAAAATTTACAGACATAAATAATAATAATAATAATAAAATGCTTGTAGAACGCGTTTAAAACATTTGTAGACTAACCAGTTCTCCATATTACAATAATCCGCTGAAACAATAGCTTTTTTTTTTGCCCAAAATCTGCCACGAAACAATTTTTTTATGGCAAATTTCATTTTAATAAAAAAAAAAATAAATCTAAATTCAAGGTACGATCAAAACACTATGAACTAGTTGTTTTAACAGTTTTTAAAATACTTGAAAACAAAAATAAACATGAGTAGATTTTTTTGGGGGAATCAACTTTTTAGATCAACCTTGACCGAACCCCCCCTCGGTCAAGGTTGAAGTTAATTAAAAAATACAATTTAAAAAAATGTTTATTTTCTATTATCTATAGACGTTTTGGCCTACATTGTAAGCCATCTTGAGGGCTACCATGAAGGTAGTTCCTCTAGGCGACGTACCAACTGGATAAAATGTTCACGACTGACATTTGAAGTCAAGAAAATGTGATCTTAAGGACACGAAGTCCCCTCTCGCCTTTATGATAGCCCTGAAGATGTAAGCCGAAACGTTGACAGATAATTGAAAAAGTACACATTTTTTAAATTGTAATAATTATTAACTTGTTAAAAGTTCTCAATTTATTTACAATAAAAAATGCAACAAGAATGGTAATTATTTTCTATGTATATTTTTTATTATACTTGACTGTGTATTCATTATATATATTTGTATCATACCTTCTATTATTCTTCATTGGTTTCCAAAGTTTTGGAAACCAATGAAGACGGATAATTTCTATATTCATTGGTGGTAGAAATAACCTTTTAGATTATTTATATATATTTGTATTAATATATGATCGAGATTGACTGTACTTTAATACTAGATTTCTAAGATACGGTTGCTTGTCTCTGAAAACAGCCGTTACTCCTGACAGAATGAATCTCAGCTCAAATCTTCGTTGGAGGTAGCACAAGCTATTGGCTGTATGAGTTGGAGGCCGGTGACCCCCCCTGCAACTGCTGGGACACGCCAAACGTGCTTCGCTCAGCTGTTCTCGTGACGACACCTCGTTCGGGCTGTTGCACTCTGACAACACGCACCGCCACCACAAACATCGTATGGGTGCGTTTTTTTGTGGGCCTCTCGACATGTCCTGCCCTTCACCATCCTGCCCGGAGGACCAAGTTTGGCCCATGTCAGCAACCACGAAAATTCATGCGTGCTCTTTATGGGATATTACCGAAGTCATAATTTATTTACCCTTTTTCAGCAGTACTAGCCTTTTTCCTACTTTTAACTATACAGTATATCATATACTGTCAACGTTTGATCAGTATAATCGAATAATCGAATAATTATATATATTTATA
>KZ807010.1:774659-788384 GCA_000696205.2 Oncopeltus fasciatus
CTCAAAATAATATAATATGAATTAATATAAAAAATATACATAAACAACTTAAAAAAATAAAAAATATTAAATTAAAAAAAAAATTAATTAGAGTGTATTTCGCTTGGTGGAGAAGCAGCCCTATGGCAGTACTTCTAAATCACTATTTACAATTGTTTGTTTTTTTAATTGTTATTATGAAGTGTTGGCAATGAGAAAGTCACGCGACCATTTCCTGGCGGTGGTGGTGGGTTATTAGGATGGGTGTTACTAGGTAGAGTTTGGGCTAAAGAATTAGGATGCATGGAAAGGTCAGAGTGGAAATTATTAAAACGGGTTTTGATAACGTCTTTTACAAAAGGGATTTCAAGGTCATTGTGGAGTAAGGAGTTGGCAACATAATAGGGTGCATCAACTATGATACTTAGGATTTTTAATTGAAAGGAATGTATTCTTTGGATGTTGGAGGGTTTAGCAGTTCCCCACAATTCGACTCCATACGTCCAAATAGGTCTCAACAGTGTCTTGTAAAGAGTTAGTTTATTAGTCACAGTTAAAGTTGACTTGCGGGTTAGCAGCTTGTAAAGTTGTCTAAATCTTCTATTTAGTTCCTGTCTTTTGATATTTGTCTGTGTGTTGCATGTTAATCGAGAATCGAGATGAAAGCCCAGATACCTGACGCCCAGATACGGAAGTAGGGATAGGAATATCATTAAAGTAAATTCTGCCAGGTAGTTTCTTCCTTGATGTGAACGTAACATGACAGCATTTGCCTTCGTTGACCTTAATGCGCCAGAGCTGGCACCATCGCTGTATGTACATGAGATGTCGTTGGAGATTTCTCCTGGCAGTGAACATCGGAAGAAAGGATTGCTTGGTCATCAGCAAAAGTTGCAAGGAGTTTGTCAAATGGAGAGTTTTTTCTCGTAGAGATTATTAGTAGATATTTTGGTGAGGTATGGTCCAGATTAATATTTAAAAAAATGCAATTTAAAAAAATGTGTATTTTCTATTATCTGCCAACTGGACTGACCAGTCATGGACATTGATCCAGATGGCAACATGTCGCCTCTCACCTCCCTAGTAGACCTGAAGATGGCTTACAATGTATTAAAAAAATACACATTTTTAAATTGTTTTTTTTAGATTAAACTTGACCGAACCCCAACAAAATAAATCTACTCAAAGTAAATTTATTGTAATATAAATTACTAAGTATATAAAAATGTTGAATGTATCTATCTATAGTTAGTTCATTTAAAAGAAATATTTTATATAGTAAAAGGTTATGTAAAATGTAGTTAGGTATACTAGTGCCTACAGGCAACAGACGACTGGGCCATTGTCTGTAATACAAAGTTTATTTCGCTATATTATGATAATTGTATTGATACTATTTTGTTTTTTGATAAAAAATTAAATACATTAATGAAAAAATTATATATATATATATACATATACATACATATATATACATCCCAAAGGAAGATACTATACATGCATGTGTAGATATGAATGAGTATACTATTTAGTTCTAGAACACAATTATTAACTAATAGTAATTAGAAATAATGACAGATACAATGTTTAACTTAAAAACTACAGGTTAAGATGCAGAGGTTAAAACTTTATTTTTCTACATTTTATTTTATGCCCGTCGGTTAACTCTGAATAATAGACTCAGTTAGACGACAGTCTCTCATGAGAGCGGATGAGAAAACAAACACATGATATAAATAAATAAACGAGATAAAAAAATACTCCGACAGAAAGTCGTTCATTTTGCTTATCTTCAATATGGTTCATGCTATGGAGTATTGATGACCTCTGTTGACTCTGTCACGCAAGAGTCACGTAAAGTATACACTTTTCCCAAGTCTTGGTTCTATTAATAATGGACAGTAATAAGAGTTAGTGAGTAACATCGCGAGCCAAACTGGTGAGGTGAGAACTAAATTGGAGTGCATTTAATATGTTCTATATTATTAACAATAAGAAAACAATATCGTCGAAAGTTAGTGTTCAATGAGAAAATTTAAGGGTTCCTACTCTTTCTAAAGGGGGCGGAATTCCCCTCCAGGATCTCCCAATTTCCCATCAATCATCTTACGATTTCTTATAAAATTACTGCTGCTTCTTGAGATTTAACTTCTCTTCTTCCTCTACTGATCCTCCTCTTTGGTTTCTCGTTATTACTCGTTATTATTACTTTTCCACAAAAAATACTCGACCTCATACTTAACTGTAATCTTATTGAATTTTTACGATATAGGTACCTTCAAGACCATGGGTGATCCCAGTAAATTCAAGAAACAGAGCAACAGGAAATTTTAACTCATGCTCTAATATATTCTTTAATAAATTCTTTGATATAAACAAAGGGTTATCAGAGGTTATATTAAAGAGTCTTTGAGGTTGTTTATTTCAAAGGTTAGTTATATCCTATTAGCTACTCCGTAACTCGATTAAATGTGAAGATTTCATGATTATAATTTGTAGCTTACCTTTATACCTCCAACTACCTCTAACCCATACATTCAATACACTCAAGTCTAAATACCGAATTTTGCTCCTATTTTTAAAAAATAAGAGGGCCGATACAACGCTCGAAATTACATTCTTGAATATATTTCTTAATATAGTGTTTTTTTAATTTTTCAATGTTATTAAATATAGTTATTTTTTAACTACATTTTACACCTATTTCGTTCTACACCTATTTTGTGATGCTGATATTAAGGAAGACATTGAGATTTTAAATTTTGATCTGCCTTTTAACCCACATCACCTGCCTCAAGACTATTTTAACTATTAGAGAACTCAGCCAACGATTATAAAAAAATCAGCTTAAATGCCAAACGCCAGGGCGTATGTATATACAGTAAAATAAAATATTTTACTAATTTTAATTTTTTGATTTTGTTTACTACACACTTTCTTCCACCTGATCTTATTATANGTAACAAATAAACAATTAAAGGAATTATAAATAAAATAAAAATTCAAAGTCTAGGGAAGTAGGTGGCGTGAGGAAATAGCTGTACGGGAAGGAGATAATTGAAGGATGCCAGATGTTTCCTTTGGTCATAGAAGAGAAGTCCTGTTATTTGGAAATCCGTATATAACCTTCTAGGCCTGCCTCGCCACTTTATAAAAGCAATTCGCCACCTATTTTTCTCATTGCACTTTAACGGAGGGATATCAGACTGTGACTTTCATTTGATCCTATATTTACTGATATTCCCGTATGAGAACTTCTAGAACTAGCAGTCAAGATCAATTATAGTTCTCTTATACCTTCTATTCTCCGTCTTCATTGGTTTCTGCAACACGGTTGAATACAGACCGTGACAGTGAACGTATGTATTCGGCCGGAAGATGGACAGTGTCCGAAAGCGCTCGCCAACGGGAGATGGTTTGCAGAAACCAATGAAGACGGAGAATAGAAGGTATGAGAGAACTATAATTGATCTTGACTGCTAGTTCTATTCATTGGTGGTAGAAATAATAATAACCCTTTCAATTATAGTTCATTATAGTTATTCGTTTTTTTCAATTTAACCTCGTTTTTCAGTCATTTAGGGACATGGAAGGGCTTACTACAGTTCAGCTAAGTGGAAGCTACAGTGAACTATTTCAGTTCTTAATAAACACACAGCATTGTACTAACAAATAAAGTAGTAGAAAAGAATTGTGAGTACAACAACCCGGGAGAATTCATTTGACTGGAGTTTACATTGTCTAGTTGACAAGCTTTCGTAGAGACAGCGTTTTAAATACATACGAATTTTATTGCAATCTTACAGTAGCAATCCAATTCTAAACATATGGTTGTGGGCAAGCTTTCATTACTCGATGTGAGCTTGTACCAGATGGGGTTCAAACCCGCAGCGCAACGTTTGAGAGATTCGAACCCCTTGGACAATCCGGCGCCTCTAGCCTAGAAGGAGCTTCTTCAGGTTTGATGTCCTACTGGAGGAAGAGAAAGGGAGATAAAAGGGACGGTTCACGTCCTCACCCTTGATCTTACTCTACCATTTCATTGACCATTGGTTCTCAAGGGCCTCTTATCACCAGCAATGGCTTCCGGTCTAGATTGTCTAAAAGGTCAGTAGTACCCTCGGACAGAACAGTGTATCAGTTTTTTATACTTTTCAATCTATCTTTATCGTTGAACTTCTATGGAGGTAGTTTATTTCGTGCTTCCCTAATTTTTTTTGTCGAGTATTGGTAGACCACCAACTTTCGACTCTCTCTCTCTCTCTCTCTCTCTCTCTCTCTCTCTCTCTCTCTCTCAATATACGTATATATACAATACATTACATATTATTTGATCAGAAGTGACTAAGAATTAAAACAAAACTTTTTCATGGTTTTAGCAGTTGCATTTGCTGAAATTCAATGAGTCCTATTGCAGAAGATAATTAAAATTATTGTTTAATCTTACTAAACACTAAGTAAAATGTTTAGCAACCTCTTTGTGATTCTTTAAAATCTATACAGGAAATATTAATTTTATTCTCTTATTCAGAAAATTGTAACATTAAAAACTAGGTTTACTTTGAATGGAAAGTTAAAATATAAACATTCATTAGCCATGATGCAGAGAAATTCGCTTAGTTTACGTACCTGCTGCGTGTCGCACCTTTCTCCATTAGGCCTAACTTGATCTTTTCTATGGAATGATGGCTGGAGTTTATCTCTCTCTCACTCCCTCTCTCTCTTTTGTACGCACACACTCTCTCTCTCTCTCTCTCTGACTTTCACACTCTTTCCTGTCAACCACACTCCGTCTCTCACCCCCCACCTAGGTGATGCCACCTTCCCGTCTCTTGCAGCCCCACATATTCCTCCTTGAACCTCTCCACTCCCCCAACACATCCCAATCTCGTCCCTCGGAGATGACGGCGGCAGATCTGCACGTCCTGGAAGTGCTATCAAGACCGCTATCAGTGACTAGCTCGTTCTATCGGAGCCGATGTGTGAGAACGTTCTCGGAAGCCCTATCAGCAAGACCCCGACCCCCACTACTCTTTTCTCTTGGCAAAATATAAATACACCTACTCTGCAGAATACAGAAAATAAGGATTTTTTAATACATTGATTTTTATATTATGACAATAATAAATTAAGTTGCTTTAAAAATAAATTGCAACATATTTAATTTAACTTTACACTATATCAACATTACGCACCAGAGAATAGATTGCAGATAATGTCGATTTCTTTTTTTAAATCGGTTAAAAATTAATTAATACATTTATCAAATTATCTATAAATGTATGTCGTTCTTAGGGAAAATAATTTTGCCAGTATCGCCAAAGAAGTATACTAGGCAAAATATATAGAGAAACTCCTGGAAGAATAAAAATTCAAACAGGGAAATTAGGTCAGAGCTTGGTTTGTCATATAAAATAAATTTAATAGACTGCCATTTAGTAGAATATTAAATGTAGATACTTTACTGAAACATAAATATATTGATAAAAAAATATCATATGAGACTTATCACCAGTGCAAGGGTGTATATATACTATTTTGTATTCTGTGTTTCTCCTGGACACATAGATAATAAATATTTATTACACTTTCCATAGATCAATTTTATAGTGAACACATTCAAGTATTACATAAGCGTATAATTAATTGACTCTAGAATTATTTAAGATATTCATATGAATTACAGCAGGAAGGCGACATAAGATACACATCGTGGCACTTAAGGAAACTAGAACGTCTTGTTAATTGGTAAAAAAAAATGAAAAAATGTATTCTAAGAAATAAAAAATACTGAACTATATTTTATCCTACTTCAAAATTCACCCAGATTGACTGTAAGGATAGGCGTGATGAAGAGTAAATGAGAAATTTGATTATATTTGTAAGAGCAATGAGAATTAAATGTGAAAACACTAAGACTAAATTTTGAATTTTAGGGAGATACGAGTGAGTAAACGTTAAATGTTCGTACTTATATTTGTAAATACCAGTCATAATAAATGTTTCTTTCGTATAAATGTTATAAAACATAGAAAAATCTTAAATACATTTATGTACAAATCAGAAGTAAATCGGAGGTTCACTTATATATTTAACAATAAAATGGACCCACGAAACCCTCAAAATTATACTCTTAAATATTTTGATTCAAATGCAATTTTTGTAAAAATGTTATAGAACTATAAAATAATATTTTAACCACTAGTAGAGAATTTTTCAGGATTCAATTAAGTTCACGAAAATTTGATCCAGGTGACACTTCTCCTCTCGCCTTCAAGACAGCCCTGAAGATGGCTTACAGTTTAAGCATTTAAATGTCGGCAGATAATAAATAAAAAAAAATTTCTTTAAATAGTATATTTTTAAAATTATTAACCTTGACTGATTTTCAATAAATTCTCTACTACTACTACTACTAGTAATGATAATACGGACAATTCCCTATTTGAACTTTATATTTTAACCTATTCCGTTATATTAACTCATCCCTGACTCTAATTTATGTTGACGATTATTTGATTTCTTTCTTGTAAATCAGAATGGAGCTTCTAAGAACCATCAATGAAGTCTCAAGTTCGAAAAGAAGGTTTAAAATTTGCAATTCCTAGAGTCCATGGGGAAATATATACATAAAATATGTAGCGAAATATACTTTTAGCTTTTTCAAAGTAGGGTAAAGTAATGAAGATCGGTTGAACGAATGCAAATCACTTGATTTCCCAACGGGAAATCTGCTACTAGTTAATGTTAGTTATTAGCAGAGAGATTAGTTTAACAGATAAACAATGTCTAAACACCAATAAAATAGATATATTTGAAATTTACAGAACCTATATCTGCTGTCTAAGCTTAATTAAAAATTATAGTATGAGAACATGAACAAGATTAACGCTCGCAATCCAAAAGAGACAAAAAACTAGGCATTTATCAGAGACATTTATCAGATACATTTATCCTGGTGGAGCTAGTTACACAGCCTAATAGAGTATATGATGTCGTTTGGAAATACAACCATTAATGAGTCAAAGTCATTGCACACTACTCAGATAGAGAAAACTGTTCTAAATAAATAGTCCTTCACACAGGAGCTCCGTAGACTTAGCGAATTCCTCAGTATTGCAGTAGATGACTTTCCATGGTACTTTTTATACCCTACTCTTATAGAATACATAGTTTGTCATTAAGGAAATAAGTTTTGGACTGCATTATACTGAACTAAATATTATGCCCGCTACATTGGTCGCTCTAATATTACGCTCAAAGTTGGTCGAGGTGAACTCTCTTTGACATCTGGCTATATTGTCCTTATATAGCCAGATGTCAAAGAGAGTTCACCTCGACCAACTTAGAGCACCGAAGATGAGGCGTGGGCTTCGAAAGCGCTCTGCACTTAAGGTAAATGCGTGAACTGAGGAGGTTTGTGACCACATCTCATTTATTTCACCTAACTTTGAATTTAGTCTTTAGTTTTGCATTTAAAAACTATAAACTGTAATAATTTTTGTTCCCTTGCACTAAATATTGTTAAAGTTTACGGGGGATTATATACCACAAAAAAAATTTATAAAACTACAAACTGTATTTTATTAGGAAAATATGAAAACTTTAGCTGTAGAGCGTTGTAAAACCCTTCCCCCCCGTACATATATATATATATATATATATATATATATATATATATATATATATATATATATATATATATATCGCAACAGCGAGTGTTTCATTATCTATATATATAATTTTGAAAGTGATGTAATTTTGTTTATCATAAGTAGCATAGGTGAAGTAGTGCAGGAATATTTCTAATTCGCGTAATTGTGCTTCATTACCTTGTGGGAAATCTGTTGAAACATCATATTTATAAAGGCATTCCACTGAATGACATCTTGATTGTGTGTGATGAATATTATAAGCATGGTGACATCAAAAAGTTAATAAACGTAGGATAATGATCAGGAGATATTCCTGGAGCCCCATGCAAAAAAAAAAAAAAAAAATTGAAACTTACTAAAAATGTTTATTAGAAGAAATGAGAAAAGAAATATAGAAAAAACATTCCTATAAGACAGTGGAAATAAAAATCAACCAAAGTATTCCAAGACAGAAATGGTCATTAATGCTTCGCCCTTTTTAGTTGGGAATATTGACCTGGCATGACTTGGTTGACCTCATAGGAACATGTGAAAAATCTCCGTGAAGCCTGGCAACCATGAGAGGGATTTAACAGTCGTCCAAGCTTTTCATAACCCCCTTCTTTCGGCCTTCACTTGCTAATGTGCATCCGAATGGGGCAAACGCAAAACCGCCCCCCCTTGGAGTTTAAATATTTCTCCCCCCTCCCCCGGGAGGAAACACACACCTTTCACCGGAGTGAAAACACACACACATACGTAAATGTAGCAAATAGTCATAGCAGGATTCTTAAATTTTTTTTTTTTTTTTTTTACGTATTCGAAATGACCGTGGTTATCACAGAGTATTTGGGATGTGGGTATCGGTCACAGGAAGTAAAAGAATCTAGATTAAAATGCCGAAAGTTTCGGAATATTTAATTTCTTCTTCTTGAGCTATTAGTCAAATATGAAAATGACTGTTATATGAATAGTGTGAGATAAAAAATAAATTATTTTAGCAAAAAAAATTAATAAATATGTCTTAATTTAAAAAATAGCAATAAAATACAATTAATTAAAAATACAAATCAAAGTCGGCAACTCTCTTGCTACTATATAAAAACCTAGGCTTGAATGATCGCTGGTCCTAACTTATCCGGGCCACTAGTCTACATTCGTGCTTCCTCGTTACCCCCTATCAAAGTATAGTTGAACCATATTTCACCTTTTAATTGAGAATCCTGTTTATAATTTAAAAAATTACAATCCCTGATCACATGTGCCACTTTGTAAAACTTTCTGTGTTTGTTGTCTATTTTCCTTTCAAGTATCTCTACCAGGTATGCAAGTTTAAAATGTCGTTTATTTCATAAAATATATACACAGTAATTTAAAAAAAAGTATAATATATTTTATTCAAAGTACTGGACCTCGCTTTCTACACATTTTGTCCATCTCTCGGGCAATATATGGATACCATTCCAAAAGAATGNCCTATATAAGTTAAGAAATAAGAAAATAAGTAAAGAAAGAAGAAAAATAAGTAAAGCATCAAGGGAAATTCATACCTAATTTGATTTTTAAAGCGCTGGCATACTTTAAAAGGAAAAATACAAAAATAAACTAGCATAAAAGATAAGTTCTTCATAAGTCACTAAGCAATGATTTTAGAAAGGATACTAGTAAATTGAGCAATTGTTTCAGGACTCTGAATTCGGATTCTCCTAAATAGATTCATAGATAAAATATATATTAAAATAATTATTCATCTTACTGTAGGCTTTCAAATAACTAAGGTTTGCTTATTACATTCTGTTTATAATGGTTTTTTTTATTATCGAAAAACAATTTTAATATATTCTTATCATTTAGATCACATAAACTTAACATAAGTAAACAAATACAACCCTTATTATCATAAGTACTACATAAAATCTTACAAATTAAAAAATATATACTTCTAAATTTATTATTTTACTGCAGAACAATAAGCAATGGAAAACACTCAACATCAGTCAATAAGCGTTGAAATAATATTTATTATAGGGAAAAAGAGATTCAATATTTTTATCTATCAGATTTATTGTTATAAATATATGGCTGACATTGTCTTAGTGTCTTTTATGGCTTGTACGAAATAAATAATTGTTTTCCTAATTTTTTAAAGAAAATCACTGGCGTGTGATTCAGCTCTTGCTTGGTGTGCGTTTTCCCCACAGTCTTTGACTGGTTAGAAATCCTCGTTGAATGGAAGCTGTCAGGGAAACAAAGGAAACTAAACAATGCAATGTTACAAAAACAATATCCTC
The DNA here is from genome assembly GCA_000696205.2 of Oncopeltus fasciatus. NCBI lineage: Eukaryota > Metazoa > Arthropoda > Insecta > Hemiptera > Lygaeidae > Oncopeltus > Oncopeltus fasciatus. Next base: position 784,564 of record KZ807010.1, read on the forward strand.
GGGTGGTGCAAGAGGAAGGGCGACCCCTGAAGAGGGTGCATGTAGTGACAGCGAAAGTATGATGCATGAAACATCTGACCCGTAATAAGGATACCATTAGAGAGGGTGCGGGCTGGCGTATTGTCGCCCCATCTAGACCACTAGAGGACCCTCTTGTTCTTCTGCCTCAATTTGATCCTTTAATGACCCCCCTGACTCTAAAGTGGGCTGACGAAACGCCGAAAAAAAAAGAGAGAAAGATGAATTGTCGCCGGCTAGTAGCTGTCTGAATGTAACAGCTTGCTTAAGGGGCAAAGCCTTCCCGGGAAACATGAATGAGTTTCAACAAGAAGAGAAATCATTTAATTCTCTCTTCTAATGTGCGTGAGCTCGTGTCTAGTCTTTAATCCATCTATTCTCTTTCTTCTTTCAAACATCTTCTCTCTTATTACTTTAAGCCATATTTTTTCTGCTTTCATTTGGCCACGTAAACAGTCATGAAAAATATGCTCATTTGACTATGATGCTCGTATTTAGGGCAATGGCTGTCAATATAAGGCTGGTACCAACAATATATCCTGGACAGGTTTCCGACTTATCTATACGTGATTTTGTTAATTATTTCCAGAAGGCATATTACAACCTCACACAGTAAGGTTAGCAGGGAAGCTTCCTTAGCATTAGCTACCTTAGCTATCCTTAGCCTTAGCTTAGCTACCTTAGCTTAGCTACTCCTTAGCTTAACTTAGCTTAGCTACTCCTTAGCTTAGCTTAGCTACTCCTTAGCTTAGCTTAGCTACTCCTTAGCTTAGCTTAGCTTAGCTACCTTAGCTATCCTTAACTACATTAGCTACTCCTTAGCTATCTTTAGTTAATCTTTAGCTACTCCTCTTATCTTTAGCTTAACTTAGCTACTCCTTAGCTACTCTTTAGCTTAGCCACCTTAGCTTAGCTACTCCGATTCTTATCCTTATCCTTAGCTATCCTTAGCTACCTAAGCTATCTTAGCTACCTTAGCTATCCTTAGCTACCTTAGCTATCTTTAGCTAATCCTTAGCTAATCCTTAGCTTATCCTTAGCTACCTTAGCTTAGCTATCCTTAGCTACTCCTTAGCTTAGCCACCTTAGCTTAGCTACTCCTATCCTTATCCTTATCCTTAGTTATCCTTAGCAACTCCTTAGCTATTTAAGCTTATTCTTGTCAACCAAGAATTTCCAACTTACTTATTACTTATGGTTTTACTTATTTTCAGAAAGAAGTTCAATTACAAAAAAAAAATCTTTGGAAATATTTTTCCGCATGTGACATTAGCTAAATGTAAAGAAAAAATTTGGACAATCTTAAAACATGTTGAATTTTGTATAAATGATAAGTTGGGAAGGGAAATTTTAATCAATTAATGAGAGGGAGTAGAATATAAAAAATAGTTTATATTTTTTATATACATACAGATAGTCTGTCCCAGCCAGGAATCGAACCTGGATCTCCTGCTATCCGGGCCGGTGTACTTGCCAGTTATACTACCAGGACGCGTTAGTTGTCTTATTCAATTCCCTCTACACTAGCAAGAGCCTAACCCACGAGAAAGGCGAGAATTTGGCTGGGACAGATAGTTTTTTATATCTACTCCCTCTCATTAATCGTTTGAAATTTACGTGGGATAAAATACCACAACCAAATTAAATATTTATAGGGAAATTTTAATTTATATACTTCTTAGAATAATCACAAAATTATTGCTTTATACCTAAACTATAGTTATTATGAAACCAATCTGCAAAATTTATGAAAAATTTGGGAATTTAATATTTTCAAGCTTTGTTTCGGGAGAAAGACAAGTATATTAATTACTGTATTTCTTTACGTCTTTAAGACCTAGGACTAGCCGCTTCTTGTTAGGCCACTGGAAAATGATATCTACCATGGAGGTCAAATTGGCACTTTTCGCACCATTTAATGTGTTACTGATCGATTAGTGGTTTGAATTAGATAACAATTAAATAAATATTTACAATTTAACGATATTATAATTAGTGAATTATTTTTTACAGGTTTCCCACGAATCACTTCCAAAAGCCATCTTCCATTAATCTCTCCTTCACTTAAACTTTTCAATGGTGATTGTCGTGATGTAGCAATGAATGCAGTCATGCCTTAGCTATTTTCGCTAACCCCATTCCATAAGGATTTTAGAAATTTATGTTCGTACCATATCATGCACAATCTACCTTGTCACTGTTCCAATCGTGTATTGTTGAAACGTTTTATAAAAATAATAGTCAAAGTAAAGCGCTTAGCTGTTAATTGAAAATTCTCTGATTCACGAGCATCACAGTCAAATGAGTATATTTCACACATCTGTTTACGTTGACAAATGAAAGTAGAAGAAATATGGCTTAAAGGAATAAGAGAGAAGATGGTTGAAAGAAAGAAGAGAAAAGATGGATTAAAGATAGAAAATAAAATGATTACATAAATATTATTTTTTGTGTTATTTGATCCCATGTAAATTTTAAAAATTTTTAGTGCAAGGGAACAGAATAAAATCTAACTGTCCCAGCCAGGACTTGAACCTGGATCTCCTGCTATCCGGGCCGGCGCATTTACCACTTTTGCTACCGGGACAAGTCTGATAAGTTATTAAATTCCCCGCACTAATTTTAATTATATTCCCTTGCACTAAAAATTGTTAAAATTTACGTGGGATCAAATACCACCAAAAAAAAAAAATTGATAAAATTAAAATTTAAAAGTAAATAACGAGAGTCATTTAAACAGCTTGACAATGTCCGCTCCTCCGAGCATGAGACGATATATTTGTCGGCCTCGGAGGTTAGACTCTCGACACTAGTGCGGGGAATTTAATAACTTATCAGACTTGTCCTGGTAGCATAATTGGTAAATGCACCGGCCCGGATAATACCATAGGAGATCCAGTCCTGGTTGGGACAGTTAGATTTTTTATTCTGTTCCCTTGCACTAAAATGATTATAACCTCAAGAGCGAAATATGTCTATGTATTTACATAGGATCGCTAAAGAAATAAATAAAAATGAGGTTGTAGATCACCGATGTTATTATTATTATTACTTCTTTTAGGGAAATCTGTTAATAGCCAATGAAATGGTGCAAAGGGGGCAATATTGCCTTGACAGATAATATCTAGGCAGTACATTTTCAGGTGTTAACTACTTCGTTCTGTTCTCGGTTGATAAGCAAAATTTTCAGGCCTTGGATTCCCTGCAGAAAACGAAACTTCTTATTTTCAATGCAGGCCCTAATGGATTACGGCGACCTTCAAGGCAGAGAAATGTTTTGCGAATTTGATTACTGTTCAGCGAGTGACAGGTATATACGCTTGAACAATAACTATATCTGTATATAAATACATACATCATTATCTAAAGTGAAATTCACACACACACACACACATATGAATATATCATATTACAGAATACAGATAATACCCCATACATAAAGTATCTTATATTGTACAACTCCTACTAAATATATAATACAACTTATATTCTTAATTGACGAAGAATCTATGCCATTTTAAAAATTTAATTTTAGGTATGCTAGGCTAACTCATGGGATCCGTTCGGGTCTCGCAAACCCAACTCAAATCCCGCCCAGGACAATTTATTTATAAATAAAATATTTTACTGAGCCATAGGTGTTTAGAATAGTTCTCGGAAAAATTTAATTTGGAAAAAAAAATGCATGTCACCTTTTTAGCTTCTTTTAGTTAAAAAAAGTCTAAAGATTTTCTAAAGATCCTTTTTTATAAAGTCATATTATAATGTCAAAGTTTTATCGGTTAATAAATTACTTTTCAATA
>KZ807010.1:809921-825007 GCA_000696205.2 Oncopeltus fasciatus
TATATATATATAAGTGTGGCTATGTGTGTGTGTTCTTGTGTGACGGAATAATCTGTCAGGCATGAAAGCCTTCATGCTTGTCGCTTTTTTCGAGAAATAAACGACTTGTCAGGGAATAGTTAAACAGAGTTAGAGTTGGCTTCCCCTTTTGATATTCCTCCCTTCCATGTTCATAGCTAGTAGCATGGAAAATTAAGAAAGAAAAAAAATAATAATAATGAAAAAATTAAAAATATTTCATTAGCATAATTATAACATAGGGCTTTTATGTACAACAAATTATTTCTGTTCACTTTCTATAATAACAAATAATTATTAAACCTACTGATTTTGAAGGCTTAAAATGATGACCAATTTTTTTTTTTTTTTTGGGGGGGAGGCATTTTTGCCTCATGAAGCAGATAATTTTATTTTTTTTAATTTCATAAAAGCTACTTGAAGTAATAAAATCATGACTTGGGCAAGCCAGGAAGTCCCCTGTATGAAATTAGAATAATATCATCCTACATAAAAAATAAAAAAAATAAATAGCCTTCATCTTTATTAATATTTATATGTATATGTAACTCGGAGGGGGGGAGGGGGGCAACCCTGGATAAATACCTTATGAATAATTAATGATTTCGTGAGTGCGGGCCTGAATTCTCACATATAACGCTCGTGTATTAGATAACTGACGACTTTCTTAATTATAAAATCCCATAGGTGGGTAACTAACTATCGGGGATTTTGGTAATTTATCTTCCTCCTGGATTTATGCCCGTCTTCCTTCTCCAGAACAAGCATCAAACAAAGCAGCCCAAAAAATAACGCTAAGCCCATCCCGACTTGGGTAACAACTGAGAAAGCCATCATGAAAAAATAAGAAAATAAAATACAGTTATACCATAAAAATTTTAAATTAATCTTTTGTGCTTCGTTAAGTAAAATAAAATTATTATACATCTTTGGGTGTTACAGGAAACTTTTTATTACGCTTGAATTAGAATTTTATACAAGGCTGTAATTTTGGAGTATATTTTGAAAATTACAGTATAACAATTTCAATTCGTCTTCCACGTTAACCAAAAGCGCTTGTAGATGCTGAACTTTTATTATGCGTAAAAAATGAATCAGGGTTTCGACCAGGATGAGAAAAATAAAATACTCCAAAACTAATGTGTAATTATTTTATTTTATTAGTGTCGACGTTTCGGCTTAACTTGTACGTCATCATCAGGGCAATTGTGATGTAAAGTCGATAGTTCTGTCGTCAATGGTGTGACCTCCCCATACATAATTTCATCGCCCCTTTGATGAGTCTATTTATTTTATATATGTGTGTGTGTGTGTGTGTGTGTGTGTGTGTGTGTGTGTGTGTGTGTGTGTGTGTGTGTGTGTGTGTGTGTGTGTGTGTGTGTGTGTGTGTGTGTGTGTGTGTGTGTGTGTGTGTGTGTGTGTGTGTGTGTGTGTGTGTGTGTGTGTGTGTGTGTGTGTGTGTGTGTGTGTGTGTGTGTGTGTGTGTGTGTGTGTGTGTGTGTGTGTGTGTGTGTGTGTGTGTGTGTGTGTGTGTGTGTGTGTGTGTGTGTGTGTGTGTGTGTGTGTGTGTGTGTGTGTGTGTGTGTGTGTGTGTGTGTGTGTGTGTGTGTGTGTGTGTGTGTGTGTGTGTGTGTGTGTGTGTGTGTGTGTGTGTGTGTGTGTGTGTGTGTGTGTGTGTGTGTGTGTGTGTGTGTGTGTGTGTGTGTGTGTGTGTGTGTGTGTGTGTGTGTGTGTGTGTGTGTGTGTGTGTGTGTGTGTGTGTGTGTGTGTGTGTGTGTGTGTGTGTGTGTGTGTGTGTGTGTGTGTGTGTGTGTGTGTGTGTGTGTGTGTGTGTGTGTGTGTGTGTGTGTGTGTGTGTGTGTGTGTGTGTGTGTGTGTGTGTGTGTGTGTGTGTGTGTGTGTGTGTGTGTGTGTGTGTGTGTGTGTGTGTGTGTGTGTGTGTGTGTGTGTGTGTGTGTGTGTGTGTGTGTGTGTGTGTGTGTGTGTGTGTGTGTGTGTGTGTGTGTGTGTGTGTGTGTGTGTGNATATATATAACATTTTTAAAGATCATTTTATTAATTTTCTCTATCGCCTCCTTTATATTGGGACAGTGATCATGGCTGAAATTCGCAATGTTCGCGACTGGATCACACAGTCAAGAACCACATTCTGGAACAAGAAGAGTGAAAAAGTGACCAGCTGTAAGTACTCCCTGCAGTCGAGGTACAGGGTCAGTAGGCCCATTTATGGAAGGAGTGCTTTTTTTCTACAATTTTTTTTATACTAAGTTTCTTTAATCGATTTTAACAAACCAGTAGTCACCTTCTGAAAAAAAAAAAAAAAATCAGGAATGGACGCCCTGGTTTGTAAACACAGTTATTCAATTGCAATAATCATAAGAGTCCGCCAACCAATTTTAAATTGTGTTATTATAAAAGAAAAGTGTGTCAAGTGAAGGATGTGTAATCTAAGTAGATTTCCCATGTCTCAATAAGGATATACATAAATAAAATCTTTAGCTGGCTATGCTTCTATAATTATGATTAGGTATTAAAACTTTCCTCAGTTTTAACGTTATAAAGTTTTATCAATTAAAACATATCTTTTTTATGTCATCCAATAAGCAATTTCAATCGATTGCAACTTTTAAAAAAATCACCTCCGGTGTCCATTTCAAACTTACAAAATTATGTGTAAGTTATTACTAAGTTATTATTACAAAATTATTTTTACAGCAGGCACAGACGTATGCATACACATATACAGATAATTACACATATAAATAAATTGTGTGCGCCTGTATTTTTATTACAAAAATAAACTATACTAGGCATCTGCTTATACAATCACTATATTCTAAAATACATTTGCATTCAGAGAGTCTGCTCAATTGTATAAATTGCTTGACCTCAGTGCATTGATCAATCATAAGAAGAAAATAAGAGATAACCAGGAGAAATGACGTGAAAAGTGTTATCAATTTTGTGATTTCAATATTAAATAACCCGGCATTCGATAGATTTTTTTTTCCCAGATGATTTTGAAAATTTGGCACCTTATAAATTGCAGTTATATTTGAAAAATTTTGAAAAAAGATTTTTTAAAAAATCCATTCAAAATATTTCATATCTTATCAGTGCGCGATCTACCATTCCTAATTTTAAAATCAGTCGCCTAATTCGATACTTGGTTGAAGTTTATTATTTGGTTAATGAATGTTTATTGAGCATTAAAAGCGTAGAATTTAATTTTCTAAAGTTTAAGGACGACACACGCTTAGCGTGGAAGATATTTGAGAATGTAACTACGATGACTGAGCAGCTCCACGTTCTTCCCAGCATGTACAGAGCCAGGTTTAGTGTTCTTCGTTTTACTCTCATTGCTATCGCCGTCTTATTGAAATGTGCTTAGTTGACGCAAGTCCTGCTTGAAGGTCCTTTTAATTTTTGTGTTAGTCCCACCGGGTGTTTCGCAACAGCACATCTTACCATCAGGGAGTTATGAAATTTGAGCTATCCGCGGATTACGGATGTACGTATTATCTCGAGGAGCTAATGGGAGGAGCTGTGGGAGGCTCGTTAACGCACGAAAGATGACTCTTGGAACCCTTCGTGAAAGTTGGAAAAATCCAAAGAAACCCCAAGACGATGGGAGTCACGTAAGAGCTAACCTTGCCGGTAATGGTTCGATGATTTGAGCATTATTTCCGGACTGAGTCAAACCGCCATTAGCAACTGATTGCAGCCTGTCATCTCCTTTGATTATCTTTGAATTTTATTCAAATTTCTCTGTAACAATGTTTCTCCTTATCACCTGAATCGATGTATCACTGCCCAATCGATATTCTCCCTTGGGAGTATCCATATGTTTTTTTTTGTTTTTTAAAAACTTTATTTGTGATTATATTCTGCACATTTTTGTGAAACTTGTAATGTGATGGTTAATAGTAATAACAATAATATGAACAATATAATTTAATGTACAAAATATTTATCAAATTTAAAAAAATTTTTAAAAAATACAGAAAAAAAAGATTTAAAAAATAAATAAATATTTAAATTAGCGTGTATTTCGCTTGATGGAGAAGCTGCCCAGTGGCAGTTCTCCTAAATCACTATTTAGGATTGTTTGTTTTGTTTTTTTTCTTTTTTTAAATTATTATTGGCTATGAGGAGGTCACTTGGCCATTTCCTATTCAGGCGACGTGGTGGATTATTAGGATAGGTAATACTAGATATAGTTTGGGCTGAAGGATTGGGATGCATGGAAATGTCAGAGTGGAATTTATTAAAACGGGTTGATCTATATGTTGAAGCATTTATTTTTACCTATGTAGACTGAATCAATAAGTTGTATAAAAAAACTTTTACTGTCTAGGCATCTGCTTATCTTGATCCAAGTGGCGCTGCGGGTTCCATTTCTACCCCTGGGAGGCTTCAGCCGGAAATTAAAATCTGCTCAGTGGCATGGGTGTTTAGAATAGTTTTGAGACCTCTAGATAGTTCATCCTCGGTGACCCTTAGTTCTTGTATCGAAAGTAAGAACAAAACACTGTAAAGTTATCTGTAATAGTTGATTTTTTTTTTTCAATTAAAGAAAAACCACTTCAGTATAAATTTTTTCATAATATTTTTGTTATACTTAACTAATTTTGTATTAGCAGCTATTGACTTCATTTTTTTTGCTGGATGGCCAATATAATAAACGGATGGCAATGTTTAATGATTCCTACCAGGTCCTTTATTTTCCTAATAATTCCTTCAGGTCTTTATTTTATGATCGCGCAAGGTAGAAGGCGTGTAGATCGGCAGGAACTGTGCTTCCGGCAGTCATTCACCCCGTAAACATTTATTGACAGATCGATAATTTCCTTGTATCGATAACACAATACAGTAACGATGCATTTGGAGCTTGTCATTTCAGAATGGCATTAACAAATATTGTATTTAATTTGACTCATACATAAATGAAGTATCAGTCACGCAGGAGCGGTGTAAATTCAGCAAATCTGTTGTATAAAGTTAGTAAGTAACTATAGAAGGTAAACCATCCACAATCTTCCAAGTTACATTCAACAAAATTTTTTTTTTTTTTTTGTATTTAACCTCCCTAAAATTCGATGGCTCAGGACAAATTTTCGATAAATGCTTATTCCCTGTACTCTCCCAGTATATAAATACATACACAATTTTTATACTTGATAGATTCTATAAAAGTTTTCGATGCACTAACAATGACGACAATGTAATGATTTTAATCCCGGTCTTTCTAATCCCTTTGCTCCTCCGTAAATTTCAACCAAAAACGAACTCCTTAAACGGTTATTTATATAACTAAAGAAAATACAGTTAAATACAGAATTTGGTTACCTTATTTGAACACATACACATGCACATAAATAACTACACATTCACACACACACACAATATCCCTTGGCTTACTAGTTGCTGGAAAACAGACAGCATACCATATGGCGCTGTATGCTGATAAAAATATAAACAGACTTTACCCTCCTATATATATATATANTAGATCATATCAAATCCAGTATATCCTTAAAGCTCCTTATTACTTATCCAGTATTACCATCCACTATGATCTGCACATTTTAACAGATTCAGAGCCTACCTGAAGGCATATCGAAATTGTTTTTTTTTTTTTTTTTTTTTTTTTTTTTTGGGGTTTACAGATTAAAAATGAAACCTTCTGTCATAATTGTCTACGTCTACAATAGTGTTTTTCTATACTACTATTTGCCTGCTCTAAAAGAAAAATATATGACACTAAAATATATTTCTAAAGCGGCACAACTCCAGCCGATTCAGCAAGTCTTGATCTAACTGTTGGGAGGAGCCCTTTTAAAAATGGCGACTGGGAGGGAAGTGGACTCGAGGACACTCCGTGCATAACAAGCCCCTCGCAGAAGGAATGTGTCCGTTCTGCCAGGAAACACGCTAGACTTGACTCTCCTCCATGTCCTTCTGTAATGGTCTAGTCGCCAAAGCACTCTTATAGTAGGCATGGCGGATCTGCATGAAGATGGTGATGGTACGGCGAAAACTATCTGAAAAATGTAGATTTCAACACTTTTATGCTTGGAGTAAAAACTCCAGAGTCTGTTCTTTTTTTTTTTTTTTTTTTTTTTTTTGCTGGGTTAGCCTCCCTTGCAACCACTAAGGGTCATTGGAGGGAGGGGCTATCTACAGGTTGCCACCCCATTCTAAACACCCATGGCTCAGGACAAGCTTCTATATTATAAATAAAAGATTGACCTGGGCGGGATTTGAACCCGCAGCACCAGGATTGCGAGACCCGTACGGATCCCCTGAGCTAGCCTGGCGCCCCTCGAGTCTGTTCTTATTCTGAATGTCTTAGCACTGCTGAATGTCGTAGCTCGCTTGTTTTGGCCCATAAGAGATCAGTTTCTCACAGGACCTTATCGATTTAAAACTTCTATAATTCTTCTAAAGTCGGCCACTTCGTGCGTTTTGTGGAGCTGAAACCTGGCCAGCTAGAAATGTGAGGAACTGAGTAGGATCTCCTAATCTTAAGAGGGAGATTCTTCGCCGGATTTCGTAGGATTTACTCGATTTGATAGAGGAAGCCAAGCAATTTGCAAGTTTAGGCTTGGAAGACTGCGGTGTGGCGAGACATGTAGCTAGGCTGGAGGAGTAAATAATCCATAAGAGTTTATTAACTTAACCTCAACATTGAAATAAGAGGCAGGTGGAAGCGAGAAGATTCAGTTGGGTTATGGAAGCGGATATAATAAGTATCTTGGGTGTTCGGATCAGATGACCGCTTCACAAAATAGCACTGGACAATACTACAGGAGGAAAAACAAGAATTGTTTCTATTATCTAATACAGCTGCTACCTTTTTCTGCCTTCATCTTCGAGGGCGGATCCTGCTAGATGTGAAGTATCCTTCATTTATTCCTTTCTTGTAGGACAACCATTTGTAGGATTAGTTATGAAGCAGAAGAAAGAACTGTTCCGAAGCTATCACAATATCTTGGACACCTGTAGTCCCTAACAGAAATAATTTAATTTTCGATATAACTATTGGTGATACGATGAAAATTAGGAAAACAAAACTATAAAGGTAAAAAATGATTTTAGTTGTGGTATGTAATCCCACATTAATTTTTTTTTTTACAAGAAATACAAGGGAATATAATAAAAAAATCTTACTATCTCAGCCGGGACTCGAACCCTTGTCTCCTACTTTTCGGGTATTTATGCTAGCCATTTGCTATAATGCTATAACTACCCGGAAAGCAGGAGACCCGGGTTCGAGTCCCGGCTGAGGTAGTAAGATTTTTTTATTATATTCCCTTGCATTTCTTGTTTAAAGGTAAATGTCTTAGACAAATATCACCAGGTTGATAGGTGTAACCGTTCGGATGTTAGTGAAGTTCAAAGTTTCCGAATAATGTACGGAGGGCGGACAAGATTTTATTCACTTTTCGGATTTTGCTTATCTTGAAACATTAAACATCAAACTTAGGGGAGGTTGTAATTATGCTCTTCAGCTCCATTGCTATAGATTATTTTATACGAAAACAAAGTACAAAAATACTAACTAAACGGCATGAAGTATATACTTATTCCATAATTTTAATTCCAATGGCATTGAGTAAAGTATACGGAGGCAGAGGTTACCACGTAATATTGGTAAACAAGAAAAAGTGACAATTCTTTTAAGGGTGGCAAATATAAACACACATGGATACTGGATAAAGACCCTTGATGAAGGACTGTTAAAAGCTGATGAAGATAGATAAAGGCTGACGAAGGATTGACGTAGACTGATAAAGAAGACAATAAGGGCAAGCCAATAATAGTAATAAAAAAGAAGAAGGAGACGAATGGTGAGGGAGACTTAAGAACTGATGACTAATTTACGGCTCTCGGAAAATTTATTTAATCAAATCAGGGGGAGGAATAGTAGAAATAAGATGAATAAATAGTCATAAACAAATGTGAAGTTACAGGATACTTTTAAGGAAGGAAAAGAACAGAAACGAGCGACTAATGACTGAAATCTATCCAGAAACACTTATGAAGCATAATTGTTCACAGACCATGATTTTCTTATACGGCCTTTTTCGGTGCTATGAACATACATCATAGTCCGATATGAAAGGAAAATGGGCACACATAGGCTTTTGAAGAAACCACGCTTTAGCCCTATGTAGCAGGGTTGGAAAAAAATAACTGATGATTTGATGACAACCACAAGAAGTCAGTACCTCATAGGTTTTCGAAACTTAAAGTTTCATATTTTATTAAAATAGGTTAATCTGTAGAAGGTTAATAATGTCAATCAGTCATGGATAATCGAGAAGAAAGTTTTCGAAAGCCCTGTCTCGGTTCCGACGTGAATAGCTTGATTCTCTTTTATTGCTATAAGCACCAGAACCAGAACTAGCTCTGTCAATCTCTTTTGCTGCATTACTAGTTGCTGTTTAAAAGCTAAAATGTATCAATTTTATCCAAAAAGTCATTGTAGATGGATATAAATGATGTGTAATTGACGAAATTTGATTTAGAAGCCATCTCCCGTAAAATGACCACTAAGTTTTGCTCAAGACTATCTGAAAGTAAGATAGGGGAAACTAGTAGTTACATTCAAAAATTCCATAAAAATTGTTTTTCGTAAAAATTGTATAATACATAAACGATAGAAAAGTACACATTACACCTATTATGATCCATGAAGTTTATCATATCTTAGCTCAAATAACAAAGAAGATATTAATATTACCAATATTGGATTTCCTCTAAAACCACTCCCTCTCTCATCCTCATAAGATCAAAAATATATATCATCAAGTTCTTCCTATTAAAAGCTAATATACTGAATTTGATCACTGTATTTAAAAAATAAAAGATTCCGGCAAGAATAATTATGCTTGGCAAAAAGGTGAAATTTGGTTTAATTATATTAAAACCTCGAGCGCTAAAGCGTGTTCAGACTAATATATATATTTATATTTAATTCATAGCCATTAGCTGCCTATAGTGACATGTGTTAAATAGACTTTATGGTCTGAAGGAAGAAGGCTAGTGTATGAAACACTTCACATATGAAACGATTTATTTAACTTAATTAAAGTAATTGCGTCTAAATATTTAATACCTAATTAAAACAAAAAGTTTTTTGTGCGTAAACTAAGTATGTAATCAATTTTTTATTNTTCTTCTTCCAGGTTGGACCGTGTCAAATTGGTGTTATAAGCCGAGCTTTCGCACATCATGTGATGGCTTCTTCAGGGCTGAAAAGAGAATGAGAGTTGTAAAGTATACCACCTGGATTTTAAAAAATCTCTCTTTTACAACTCTCATTCTCTTTTCAGCCTTGAAGAAGCCATCACATGATGTGCTAAAGCTCGGTAAATAACACCAATTTGACACGGTCCGACCCGGAAGAAGAAACGGTAAATATATATATATACATACTTTTGCCTACGAAAATGATTTTAGGTGATTTCATGAATATGATTTCCCTCGCGACCTTAAATCACTGTCATCAACAATTTGTTTGAAATGAATTCACTTACGCCCTACAACTTCATTTGGGACAGGATCATGTTGAAGACAAAAATCCAACTGAAGGTAGCAGTAAGGCTATCCTCACTTTCAGAGCCTGTCAACTTGCATAACAGCGCTTGCTAGACAAGATTCGCTGCAACCACTCCAAGCAAATTGAACATTGAACAAATATGTTACAGCCAACGTACATACATAAATCACTCTTTGAAATGAGCAGATGGAATGTCTGCTCCTAGTGTGAATACAATACCCCTTTTGTAAGACAAGCATAATTTTTCACATATTTCATACGTGCAATTGTTATTCATACTTAATTTGCTATGTACACATCCTGGATAGCTGTCGTCACAAATTTAGCAAGCGAATCGAAGCTTAACTGTGATTTATGCTTACAAGAACTTTATTAACTTCTCTTTCATGGAGATTTTCATATATGTCTTACATTTACTACTAAATTAAAAAAAAAGTCAGTTTGCTTAGGAATAAAACCTGCCATCAGAGTCAAATAACAAAATATTAATTTTGAGATAGTTATTTCATCAAGGAACTTTCTGAGGAAGGATTGGTGGGGTTCAGAAGACTTTAATCTCCGATCAATACTTCTACTTAACAAAATATTAATGCAATAAATTTTCATTTCAAGAGCCACTCTATACTCTATACTGTAGTATCCTAAAATTTGAAAATTACAGTTCTATACCTAGTCGGTATTTCACATCGCAAGTCCTTTAATGCATTTTTCAATGACTAATATCGGGTGAGAGGTAGGGGACAGTTCTGACAAAATTAAAAATCTTTATCGCCCCTATACTATTATATACATATATTTTATATTTTATTTATCCAAGTAATAAATTTATTTTTATAAACCCAATAATTTCTAAGACCACAACAGTTATAAAAAACCCTTCTTCACCTAAATAGGGAGGTATTTAACAGCCCATGACGTAAGATCTGTTTCTGTGTATTATTCTACAGTGATTTTGCAGCGTAATTGAGGAAAACATGTCAGGAAATGAACAGATACTTCGCAAGATAATATGTCGAAGCTTGGCCGGAATAGTGCACCCACTTGTTGACTTGACAAGTTTTCTATGTGAACATGTTCTTGAAGAATTGTTTACATACAATATCATTATGTCTTCAAGAAAAGTAATTACGATGGCAAGTTATTGATAATCATTATAAATAACACTCTCATACTAATATGAGAGTAATCTCTTATATGAGTATGAGATTACTAATAATCAATGTTTCGGTTTGATGTGTAAGCCCTCATCATGCATAAAAGAAATACCATGACCGTATTGTATAAATGACAAAATTTTTTTTTTTTTACAAATTTGGATGAGAAACCCCTCCCCTCAAGGATGGTTTACTGGTATATTTATATCTTAAAAGAAGAAGAATCCCCATTGAAATTTTTCAAATTCCGCGTCATTAAGATAGCTTGATTTTCCTACGTGAAAACTGCTTAAGGCATTTGTGTTTTCCCACTCCCAAGCCGGCCAAGTCCCAGGAAGAAAAGGCCTTATGTAATCTGTGAACCGACTCCACCGAATTAGTGCACGCCTGTCCGTTCGTGATGAACTGTCTCTCACAATTTGGTGAATCTCGTCTGGAATTCATTTTTGCGTGAAATCAAATTAAAGGGGTGACCGGGGGGGAGGGGTGAAGAGAAAGGGACCAAAATTTATAATAGTGATATCTTCGTTTTCATTTCTGTTACTCAATCGTTTGTTGAACTTATTAGATTGCGGAATGCAATTTTATGTAAAACTTTTTCACAAAAAGCGCTAATTAAGGTGAATATTTACGAGTTTAGCTTAGTTGATTAGGCTGTTTTCCAATTATTCATACTCGGTCCGTATTGAACCAGGATAAAAGGGCACCTTTTACGCTAGAGGTATAATTCATCAGTTACTCTCTCATGTCCATCTTAATGAAATATGACAAATCTGCTTCGTTTACATAGCTCCTTCTGAATGTTTTCTCACCCTCTCTCCAAATTTCTCTAACTCAGACTAGACTCAAGAATGCTTCCACTTGAGGATTCATCGTGCCTGGAGTTGTTTACAATTTCCGTCAGTGGACAGTATTCATTCCCGAACTCCCCTCTATTTTCTCAGGAACGCCAGAGAGTCTGAATCCGATGTACAGAGTGCAGCACCTGAGCGAGCCAGTGTTTTCTGAAGGCAGTGGAAGAAGCCTTTAGCGGGCTTCTCCTAAGTGGTTACCTAAACAAAGAGGGGCGGAAAGTGGGACAAAAAGACACCCCTCACCTGAGAAATACCTATTTTATCTTGAAAAAAAAAAACCTTGTAAAACCTACAGAAATCTCAAACCTGTTCGTAAATGCACTAATGTAACAGATTTCTGAGATAGTGCATATGATTATTCATATGTTCATATGAACAGGTTTTGAGAAAGAGTGTAGTGAACACACAAAAAGAAATAAAATTACAATGAGTAATATCAGCAATTTTTAAAATAATAAAACCAAATTTTCTATCTGAGCTATGTTTTGCAAACAGTCGAAGGTGTAAATTAAAAACTGAACCTAGTCAAGTGGATGGAGGAATTAAATCGGTACCAAAATTTAAAATCTTGATATCCTCGTGACGAAACTCTTGATATTAGGAACTTTACGAAAGAAATGGATAGAGCAGCAAAATAGGAGTAATTTGTAAAAACAAAAAAAAAAAACAAAAAAAAAAGTAATTTNATTTCGCCGTCCGACATCGACATTCACAGTTGCAATTCTTAAATATAATCTATAATATATTCGTGAAAAGTTGACGAACACAGAACGTTAGAAAAATAATTTATCACTTCTTACTTTTCTTTGTCAGCAGGTATAGCCTGGAAAATCTAAATTAAAGAATGAGATATTATTTGCTGCCAACGAGGTCTCAAAACCACGCGATATCTGTGACGCGACAGAACCCCCACCGAGTGTAGAGAAAATACAAAAAGATAAATTACATATATATTAATTGCACTTGAGTTATTTTTTACATATTATGTATTTTTCAAAAATTTAATGCGAGGAACCAGGACACAACTATAAAAATCAGGTCTATTTCGGACCATAGAAACTTAGGGTTAGTTAATTTTTTTTCCTGAAACACACTAGACAAGGTGTAATGCCGGCAAACCGTTTTAACTGCCTAAGTTTTTGTTTTCATTAACTATGTTTTATAGACAAAAAAATATAATTCATATTTTAATAATAAAACTAAATTTGAACAATACAATCAAAATCATAACTTCCTCCCCTCATAAAATTTGATGTTTTACTTCACAAGAAATGTAAAATCCGAGAATCGAATGGATAAAAAAATGTGTTTACTCCGTAAACCATTTTTTCAGATATGTTTCTGCTGAACAATATCGAAAAAAGCGTATTAATACAGATGAAGAAAATTAACTACAGAGAATTATTTGTAATTTTTTTTTTCTTTCCAAACTTTTGAAAGAAGAATGGCGTACACGATTAGGGCTGGGTATTCTCAGGTGGATATACACTGAGTCATGGTAAACAGAAGCACAAAAAGAAAAACTTCTGTTCTCTGTTAGCACAAAACCGAGGATCGTTGACTCTTAGTTCTAGCGACGTAACCACTAGGTTCATTGGGTTCTAGCAGAGAAAGCTACAAACATTTTTTTTTTTTTTTTTTCACGGCTATTGATAAGCTTCAGTTTATATGCAGCTAAATTTGAATTTATATATTACATAATAAATTAACTTCTGTTTTATCTAAGTTATAACTGAATGAAGGGCATTCCTAAATTTTTTTTTTTTTTAATGGGAATAATAGTTGATTGTTACTTTTTGATTTTAAAGATATTTCACATCTTAGTAGACCCTTAATGACTTTTCATAGAAGCCATTCTACTTGGCTAAATGTGGGAATATAAATTTTCATGAAGGAGTGGGAGTAAAGAATTGAGCGTTCAATACAGACAAGTTACTGTCTGCGCAGTCTCAGCTGAGAGATTATTTTTCAAGAGATTACTTCTTTCATATGGTTAAAAACTCCTCGCTAGCCCAAAAATAGAAGGGAATATTCTCATGACAAGGGAATCATCGACCCAGACTCTTATGCCGTGGCAGGAGGTCAAAGCAACAAGGAAAGTCAAACGTTTATATCTGGGATTGATGGCTGGTGTCCTGTATGGATAGATAATTAATTATAATGTTAAATAATAATATTTAATTGTAAAAATGGTCAGGGTGTCAGCCTGGTCGTCAAATTAACACGCGAGTAAAATAATGTATCATATTATTTGTAAATACCAACGTTTCGACTATCGTTGCCAGCCATCTTCAGGTATAGAAGAATCTATGCGAATTCATCTCGTCACATTTAAAAATCAAGGGAGGAAATGATTTTTCTACTCTATTTCTACCTATTTATTTAAAGATATAACTAGACGAATTTGAAAGTGGTAATTCTTCAGAATATCATTTACCCTGAAAATGTCCTATATTTTGAGCTGAAGAGTTACTATTTACTGATAGATAATCAATTTTATTTCAGCGCTTTTATATTACACATTGCCTGATACTCAGGCCATTTTCTTCGTGACCTCTAAGGACCGAAAAGTCTCACCCATAATAATAATTTGAATTCAATTATTTATTATTTTTTGGCAATAGTACGCCGGAATCATAAATTAATCTACAAAAATTTATAATTTCCTCAATAATCTCCTGTATATTTATGTATACAAAATAATGTTAGACATTTATAATAATCTCATGTACACACACGCATTTCTTATGACGAAGAGGTAATGTACTCGTAAGAGATGATTATTCTAGGAATTAAAAGAAAAAACCAAACTTTTGTTTAACAATATTTAGCAAATTTATGAAAGTGAGGGGTTCAGTAAAGTGCATAATTTTCTAATAGGTACATATATAATGGAAAAATAAATAATGTAGCTTATTTTATATGCATGTAGTGTCAGATTCGCTCTGCGTAAATGTGAGATAGAGGAAAAAATTAGAACTTAAAAATTAAAAGCACCTTCTACTTGATTGCCTTAAAAATAAGATAATTGATGAAATAGCACCTTCTATTTAAAAAAAAAAAAACTTTATCCTCTATAATAAATTTGATAATAGCTGAAAGGTTGAGTTCAAGCTGCCTGAAAATAGTTGTACCTGCATATCAAATGTTTAATGCTGATAAAATTAAAAACTTCTCACCGATTTTTATCTTTACGACATTTTTTTATGATCTCTGTAAAAGTTATTTTTAAAAAGTTGTCTATATATGATGAAAACCTTATAACAAGACCACAAGATGAATATAGGGGGAAAAAAATCCACTTTTAACAAAAATGAAAAATATACTTAATTAGAAATCTCCTCGATAATAAGGAAAAAGTAAGTGCTTGGCTAAAATAGTGCGTTACGTTGATCTATCAAAGGCATTTAATTATGACAAACTCCTTTAAAATGCTGTAACTGTATAGTATTTGAGGCCAAATTTATTGAGCAATATATATATAATTTGCTAT
>KZ807010.1:898347-910605 GCA_000696205.2 Oncopeltus fasciatus
TTTATATTTAATTTCTTATCTATTACATATTTACATATTTATTTTTCTAATTAATTTACATTGTGAATACTGACCAGGGCATTACTAGATACAAAAAAACATGTAGAAAGTAATTAATAATAAAGTTTTATTATCAAGAATGAATATTGATTATTTTTTGTTATAAAAAAAGGAACAAGGCTATCATCTTTACCCCAAGGTAAGTAAATAATTATGATTACCATCATATTTTTAAAGTACCCCCATGCGATGCTGATAAGTGATTAGATTTATTGTCATCGCATGGGTGAATTTATAATAACTGCTTCTGACTTATCTCATTCTTTTATATTAAATTGTTAGCAGATATTCCGTTGAGGAAATTAAGCTATTCACGTTGATCCTGTGAAGCGAATCTCTACACATTTCAACAGATCTTCATCGATTTACATATTTGAATGTTCATCTATATGAGCTCTATCGCCCGCAATTTTTTTTTTTTTTTTAATTATGACACAATATTCGATATTTAAGCTTTGTTTTGAAAACTGTTGGGTGAATTAGTTAATAGCTAAAACTGTGGAATAGGGGGAAGGGGATAAATAAATTTATGAAATAATCATAATCATCATTACTGTTAAATATATATATATATTTAAACTTTATTATGTAATATGCGCAATTTGCCTCAATAATTTTCCGAAATTTTTATTCTATGCAATTTTTACAAAAATGCATTTAAAATATTTAAGATATAATTTTCTAAAGTTTTTGTTCTGCTACATATTTACGAAAACCGCATAATAAGGACTTTATTTACTTATTCTTACATTATTGTAATTTACAAGACTTAGTGGTCTTGTATTTTATGTCCATTGCCTCCCTCTTTCTCTCTTTGGTTTATAAGCGGAAAAAAAGTGTTATTCTCTATTCTTTATGTTGATCTTGAATAAAACATGAGAAATCTGCTTATCTAACACATCCCCTGCGTGACGGAATTCTCATCCTTAGCGATGGACGAATAGCTATCTTTTCCAGTATGTGGAAACTGAAAATATCTTTAGGTAGGTAGGTAGGATCGGGTTTAGGGGCGATCAACTCAAAGATTATTACGCCCAAATAATATCTTTAAGTCTCCTGATTTATGAAATGGTCCTGGAAGAGGTACATGATACATTGTGCCTCTTTAAATTACATTTAATTACAGTATTAAGTAAGTTCAAATTGAGAGTTTTTTTGACCGTAGATATTATTATTAGATGATTTTTGTTGGAGTTCGGTCAAGGTAGATCCAAAAAAATACAAATTAAAAAAAAATAGTATTTAAAAAAAAATTATCTGCCGATGTTTAGGCTTACATTCTTCAGGGCTGTAGAAATTCAATGTAATGAGAATACAATAATAATTTACAATATTATAATATACAATTGTCATAATGTAATGTGATATCAAAAGTATGAATGTAGAAAGCTATGTATGAGACTTTAAAAACATGCAGACAACAATCTATTAATAAATTATTGAAAAAATTTTAAAAACGAATTTAACCTCTTAAGTTGAGATATATAAATATTTATTATATTTATTTTTCTCGATGAATTGTACTTTGAATTCTCTATGGAAATAACTTAAATAACAGTTTTTTTTAAATCTTGAAGCAATTACTTTTACATTCCATAAGCAGATTTCTGGCTCAGGACTTCATCAGTTGCTGGTTGAAGAGAGCCAGTATCTCAAGGCCCTTGAGACTTGGCGACTTTTGCCAAGCGAACTCTCGCGACAGTAAATATTTTAGCGACCTGGTCCTGACGGATTGTCAAGACAATACCTTGGCCAACTCCCCACACACTTCCTCTTGCTGGCACCATTCTCAACAAAAACTTCGTATCACTTCCAGAAGGTTCAAAATATTTAATTTTACTGTTAAAATTTGTTTACTATTTATCTTACAAATATCCAGCGTCCCCAAAAATAGTGATGTATGAGTCATCAGAGTTAAAATTTAGACATCATTCATATTCTCAGAATAACTCTCACTAAAAGGAGAAATGCTTAATGGAAGATCTTCTGAGAACTCAGTAATGTTTAGACTTTCACTCACATGTCTCATAAATCACGTAGTTCAAACAGTTAGGTTTTCATGAAATCATACTTGTATTACAGAAGATGAGTGAATATGACGGAGGAGTGGAAACCCGGCTCGAGATATTTGGACAAAACGACTGCTATTCTGATATTAGCCCATCTCGAATCACGTTGTAAGAGTTGCTGGACGTTGTAAGAGGTGGATCCTAAGAAGACCTAGGCAAGGATGGACGTCAGACTCTCGCGAACTCAGAAGTTCCTCTCCTTGCACCTTGGTGAAGGACGTACAACTTCAAGTGGAATACCAATAAACTGCCACACAGAAGCTGCATAATCTGAGCTGATAAAGAAGGATGGATATTTTTTATGTAATGAGTAAATTACGAAATTTTCCTTACAAGTCAGAGAGATTAATGACCATTTAACCAACCAGCATGATACAACAGCAAGCATAATCTACTACATACAATGTTATAACGTTATAAATTCTGTATTTATTATTTTGAGAAAAATTAAACTAATTTCAACTTAAAATAAATTGAGAAAAAAATACGTAACATAAATAAAAAATGAAGCTTATAAATATTAATTTTCTTGTGGTATTTAATCCCTACTAAATTTTAACAATTTTTAGTGCTAGGGAACAGAATAAAAAATCTAACTGTCCCAGCCTGGACTCGATCCTCGGAGTTTAGCCTCTCGACTTGCGCGGAATTACATGACTTATCAGACTTGTCTCGGTAGCGTAAATGGAAAACGCACCTGCCCGGAAAGCAGGAATCCAGGTTCAAGTCCTGGCTGGGACAGTTAGATTTTTTATTCTGTTACCTTGCACTAAAAATTGTTAAAATTTACGTGGGTAAAATTGTTACCACAATTTTATTTGTTAAAATTAATATTTATAAAATTAAAATTTAAAAGTAAATAACGAGAGTCATTTAAACAGCTCAACAATGTCAGCTTCTTCGAACATAAAGCGATATATTCGTCTGCCTCGGAGGATAGACTTTATACATTAGTGTGGAGAATTTAATAACTTATCAGGCTTGTCCTGGTAGCGTAATCGGTAACGCACCGGCCTGGAAAGCAGGAGATTCAGGTTCGAGTCCTGGCTGGGACAGTTAGATTTTTATTCTGTTACCTTGCACTAAAAATTATTAAAAAATTAAGCGTTTCCAAATTATTTTTTAATTTATTTAAAGGGAAAAAATTATAAAACAGACAAACAAGAAGAAGTATTTCATAATTTCTATTTTCACCTTTTATACAAGAGTGGTTTCTAATTACTCGAAAAAAGAATTTTACAGTTGAGAGCCAATGAATCCGATTGATATTTAAATTCTCAACAATCGCTCACCGAAGGCAGGATTCGAACACGGAGCTTTAGGCTTGGGAGTTCCCCAGATTTCTTGGACCACTGCTCATGACTCCTCATTGGCGTGCATTGTTTATATTCATCTACTAATTATGTTACGTTATTTCTACCGATACTCTACAGCACGCTTTCATGTATCTTAATAAGGCCATAATTTATGCCATACGTGTACTCTACCAAGCGACATGTATCTAATACGTATGCAAATAATGTAGTCACTAAGGTTTCGCATTTTTAATGCGTACAGAGATATGTCTCACATATCACAACACCATGAAGTCGTGTATACACAAGCAGGTAATATCTGCTGTATCCTCCGTCAAGTCGCCATGTATCTAATCAATTCGCAGATTATGTCTGCACCAAGGAGTCACATGTCTATTAGATCATCTAGTACATAATATATCTGCTTACTCGCTAAATATATTTCCCTTAGAGAAATCAAGCTATTCACTTTAGAATCATTTCAGAACTTTTAATAATTTCTTCGCTGATCCTGTAGAGAAACCTCTCCCATGTACAATTGGCATATTTATCCGGCTTTCATATATATGGCAGATAAATAAAAGCATAGATACATGAACTAGTCTTTTGCCAGAGAATAAAACGAGCGTAAAAGCATAACGACAATATTTATGTATAAATATTTTTCTTAAAATGTGTATTTTAACTTTAAAAGTTTAAAAATTTCACTGTAAATCTACTATGTCTTAACATTTTTTTTTATAGAGTTAATGACATAGAAGATATTTAGAGATCAAATTAAGACTCTACACAAACCGCAAAGTAAAAAGAAACTTAAATACTGAATTTGATTTTATTATCTTCTATATATATATATAGAGAGAGAGGATCGCCAGGGTCTTGGTAGTTAAAGAAAGTTTTTATTTTAGCCAATGTTTCGACCTAAATTTCAGACTTCTGCTCAACAGTAACTAAATCATGACTAGTCAATATTATTTTTCGACATTATTTTTTAAATTTATATTTATATGACTTAAAGGGTCATTGCAGATTTTCATCTGCATTCTTTGTTTTATTAAAATTTTCAGGAGAGTACAGAAGAAAAGTATGTTCGATTTTAATTTTTACCTAATTTACTATTCTCGAATTTTCCCGTTTAAACAAAATGCTCGAAAAAATGTAATAAAATCGTCTCGAAAACCAAATTTAATTTAATATGAAAAAGAGAGGAGTCTACGCTCATAATTACATATTTAAATCTTGGTTGAGGAAAATTTTTCGTACAGCTGGCTATTAGACATTTGCATTAGGGAAATCAAATTTTATACCCTTTTTGTTTTAAAAATTTCAAATATCCAGAGCTTCTGAAGACAGCCCATTAAAACTAAAAAAGTTTTATCATCTTCAAATAAAATAATTGTAGAGACATGAGCAAGAAGACACATTTTATTAGTTCATTCAAACCTCAAATTTCTTTCTCTTATTAAACTCTCTGGAGATATCATAACCATTAACAGACTTATGATAATCAAATGAAGAGCTTTTTTGGCCGTATACATTATTTTTAGATTATTTTTGTTGGGGTTTGGGCAAGGTAGATGAATAAAAGTACAAATTTTAAAAAAAGTGTACGGGGTTTATCTTCGGGGCTTGTATTCTCATGACAGTGTATTTCTACAGCCCTGAAGATGGCTTGCAATGTAAGCCGAAATGTTGGCAGATAATCTTTTTAAAAATACAATTTTTTTTTTTTTACTTTGTATCTTTTTGGATCTACCTTGACCGAACCCCAACTAAAATCATCTAATAAGACTTATAATAATGTTTGAGGGATTGATTCCGTCCCACTCTTACACATTTTTCTCAAGTGTTTTTTCGAGAAAAAAAATATGGAATATAAATAATTAATGAGAGGGAATAGAATAAAAAATCTATCTTTCCCAGCCAGGAATCGAACCTGGATCTCCTGCTATCCGGGCCGGTGCATGCTACGGTCCTGGTAGCATAACTGGTAAATGCACCGGCCCGGATAGCAGGAGATCCAGGTTCGATTCCTGGCTGGGACAGATAGATTTTTTATTCTATTCCCTCTCATTAATTGTTTAAAATTTACGTGGGATAAAAAACCACAATCAAATAAAATATTTATAAATGGAATATAAACGTTTAAAAAAAAAAAACATTTTACGCTAATTACTTTCTGTAACTTAGTAAGAAGATTTGAAAAATTTTAAATTTAGTCTCACACTGAATCCCCTTCCTCCTAGATCGATTTCACGCATCTGCGAGCTCAGACTAAATTCCTCCGTATTGAATTTTGAATGGATCGCATTTTAGCCCTCACCTAAATAGGATAAATCACTCAATGAAAATTTTTGAAACGCCGCGTCTTTCAACTATTGTGAATAACTTGATTTGTTAACAGAAAATCTGATAAACATAAATATTTGTTTTCACGTACGCGTATTTTATGAGTTATTGACTTTTGAGAATAAGTGAAATAGACTGGTGTAAAATAAGTTTTTTTTTGTTTTGTTTTTTTTACTTAGCCTCCAACTTTAATTTATTAAGAAGTAAACAAACAAATACTCATGCACTTTCTTTATGAGCGTGTTTATGAGGCATTTTGAGGGTCGTTGAAAATATCTTCACTTTCCATAACCTATTTTTTGTCTACAAGTCATATTGTCACTTACAAATAAATACGAAAAAACACTGACAAAACCCTTTTTCTTTTCTTCTTTTTTTGTAGTCTATAATAATAATTAGTCAATCCATTGCTTCAAGGACCTTGGATTATTTGAATTTCCCTCCATTCAAATTTACGCTCGATGATTTACTATAACATTCTATAGTGTGTGTAACACACAGCACAGATGATTCCTGGTGGGCTCTTAGGGAATACCCAGTCCTAATAGGGAACCATTATTAATTGAGCGGGGGAAAATTCAGGCTGCTAGAATGGTGTTCTGACTATACGCCTTCTCTGCTGTTCGTTGCGTCGAGAATAAATACATCCTTAACATGTATTCCACCCCCCTCCCCCAGGCCAATTTGACCTGTTGCCTTGCTGTTCATGTTATCTGAATAATGAGGAGGATGAGGGATTCCGGACGACTACAGCTACCAAGGCCCTAGGAGGTAGGAGTCACCAAAAAAATCAAATTATCAGAAAGAAAATTAGTAAAAATAAATTCATATATGGGACATTCACCACTCCAGCCATTTACCAAGGAATCTTTCAATTCTCGGGAAACAGAGTGTTTAGTTCTGGTCATGGAATAAGTAGGGCATTCACAGATTATATGTCGAACTGTGGTGTTGACACCACAAGCAGCACATACAGGAGGAAAACCACACTAGAACTAATATCCGTGTGTAAACCTTGTATGGCCAATTCGAGGCGTTCGAAGTACCACCTCTTCACGTCTGCTGGAGCGTTGCATCATGATGTCATCCACTTGACCGGGTTCTGCTTCATCTCGTGCAATGCTGTTCGTGGGCATTCCATCCAAAACCTTTTCCATCGTTCGTTCCCCTCCAGTATAAGGGGATAAGACAGTTCCCGATGGGTCAGAGAGATGGGCTATATGTCTGGCAGGTCATGGGCCTCATTTGCTGCCCTATCAGCCTTCACATTCCCTGGAATTCCAGAATGGCTCGGCACCCTTACAGATGATATTTGCTCAGATCTCTGAGATATGAATGGACCCTAAGAATAACAGGTTGGTCCGATCCGAGATGTTTTAGCCCCTTCAATGAACTCTGCGTAATCGGTAAATAACACCAAATTTCTCCAGGGAGCTGAATAATTAAGTAGAGAACCCTACTAATAGCTTATAGCTCAGTCCAATAAATGCCACATAATGAAAGAAAAAGTGTTTTAAGAAACGAATTTGGACAAATAATATGATGGATTAATGTATTTATTATTTGTGTGTGTGTGTGCAATAGGGTCTTATATGAAATTTGGTTGGTGAACCCATTATTACGTATGAGTGTAAAGAAAAAGCGAAATTTATTAGGAAAATTATTGCGGGTTTAGTCTTTTCTGCAAATTGTACTTCAAAGGGAAATGCATATCGTTCAATTTTTTTTTTCTAAATCATCATAAAATTTATACCAAATTAGATTCTCAAATTTGCTAGAAATTCCCATATTGTGCAATCTTTCCAAAGTTGGAGTTCGGTTTTATTGAATTTGATTTCAAGCTGTGTCAGACTCCTTCATTTCTCCAGAACTTTTTTCTTGGTCAAGAGAAACTGATTTTCACTGCAATTCACAAGTTGATGAGTTACGGACATTGTCTTCCGTAAAAAAAAATTACTTTCTCATACCCGATCAAACTCATCAATAAATGAAACAATTCCATTTAGAATTTGTAGTTTATGTTAACTTTTCTTATTCAAGAATTTATTTCAGAGGCATAGACGAAACTTAACTGATCATCTGTTGGATTTCATAAATTTCAATCATGTTTTACATCAGGAAAACCTTGCCATACAAATATTTTATTTATAATATATATTAAATAAATTAGTACTTCATTCAATATTTCTTTTCCCTTCAAGATAAAAATCTAGTACAAGTAACTATTCACAGAAAATTATCATTTTCTAAAAATTACAGCAATTTACTGCCTATGTATTGTCAGGAAAATGTATTTCCTATCTAAAATTACCTTGAGTTTATTTTAGAGGGTCTTTCATGCATGTATTTGTTATTCTATAAACTTTGTCGATAAAAATGTAATATTCGAATAGAGGTACATGTCTGGGAAAGAAATATTTATGAAAGTTGTGTCAGGTGAGAAAGAGTTACTGGTTCGTTCTCTGTTCCAGGTCTTTTGCAGAATTTCTGCTTTCTGAATACATCCTCCATCCGTCCAGCTGTTCCTCGGCCTGCCATCTGCTCTCGTGAGCAGCCCTTCCTAGACGCGCAGTACTCTAATGAGAGCTTCGGCGGCGAGCGGGGCCCGCCACTCTGCAGTGACCCAGTTCGCAGATACGCCAGGACCACCTGCCTCCGTACCCGTTGTCCCTGTGGTTCGCGTGGTATTGAATTAAACAGCGGAAACGGAGAGTACCCCTTCCTGTCAGATGGCTGACCTCGCTTTCCTCTGACGACATCTCCGTCATAGCCAGAAAGATCTACCCTTTCTGTGCCATCTGCTCTAAGCTGCGCGCCTCTCAAATAAAGCGTAGAAGATAATCTTTCGCAATGCTGAAATTAAAAGGGTATTCGAGGAAGGATTAGCTGGGGATTTGGTATTGAGAATTGAAGAAATAAATACTAAATTTGTAAAATCTAAGTTTTATTATTTTCAACTTTTTGGCCTAAATTTCAGGGCAATAGGGGTGATAAAGGGAGAGAGTCCTCTGCTCTAGGAAAACTAAATTATGACTGATGTACTGAGTCATTTTTAGTTATCCCAGGCACGAGACTCTCCCTCCATCAATCACTTTGCCCTGAAGAAGGCCTGAAATTTAATCCGAAACGTTGGCAGCAATAAAAATTTTTCTTCAAATTCCAATTTCATATCCCAGACTAATCCTTCCTTATGAAGATTGACATTCAACAAATTACCTCCAGAAATTGTAAATTAAGGACACATTGGTTGTGCCTGTTAGTAAATTTAGGGTATTATTACCAAAAGTATTCAATTTATGGAGTTAATTCAGAAAATGAATATAGAATTGCTATGAACCTATAGAAATTAATCTCCAATGGCTCCAAGGTATTCGATACCTTAGATCATTCTATCCTATTTCACAAACTCCAATCCCTGTCCTCTAATTGTGCACTCCAATGTTTCCAATGTTTTCTTCCTGGTCTTTCCCAGGTGGTGTCTATCCTAATCATCCCTGTTCCTCCTCTCTTTCCTCCATGTCAGAAGTCACCCAAGGGTCCAGCACCTCTCCTACAACGTTTTTCTCCTATAGCAATGATCTTCCTCAATCAATCCTTTTTTTTTTTAGGGGCGCCAGGCTAGCTCAGGGGATCCGTACGGGTCTCGCAATCCTGACGCCGCGGGTTCAAGTCCCGCCCAGGTCAATCTTTTATTTATAATATAGAAGCTTGTCCTGAGCCATGGGTGTTTAAAATAGGGTGGCAACCTGTAGATAGCCCCTTCCTCCATGACCCTAAGTGGTTGAATG
The DNA here is from genome assembly GCA_000696205.2 of Oncopeltus fasciatus. Lineage (NCBI taxonomy): Eukaryota > Metazoa > Arthropoda > Insecta > Hemiptera > Lygaeidae > Oncopeltus > Oncopeltus fasciatus. Next base: position 907,909 of record KZ807010.1, read on the forward strand.
GAAGGCTAACACGCAAAAAAAAAAATCCATTTTCTTTTCTAACATATCTTTGCTAATAATATCGATTTCTATTTCCGGCCATCTGGACTTATATATACTGTGTCCCTTATCCAATCTTTGGGCTGAGTGGAATTAGTTTCGCCGTGTAAGTCAATGGCTACTGTTATTGGATCTTGTCTCCTCCCAATATCTCTCCCCTATGTTTAGTTATCATTGACTACCATCCTATTCAACACAGCATTTTGTTAATCAGTCTTGCTTTCGCCATTAACCAATCCTTATCAGGGAAACCCCCACGTGTCCAAATTGTCCCACCGTTCTATTTCAATCCTTAAACTCAATCCGCCGTCCAAGTCACACTCTTCCCAAGAACATTCATGAAATACTAGTTTCTTCCCTCGTTCTTCCGCATTTCGACTATTCGGTTGCGTGGTGTACGACGGTTCGTCTAACAACCTCTAAAATCGATGAAGCAGTTTAAGGTTTATATTTGGGTCCTCCAAGGATTAACACGCAACGGGCTACTACACCGAGCTGCAGTTGTTAAATCCATCTTTTCGACACCAATATTTCCTTCGTACTTTCCTCTCAGAATCTCGGAACCATCTTCTCAGAGTCCTCTTTACATTTCCGAACTAACCTTTAGATCCTTGTACTACCCGCTGCCGATCCTCTGACATATAGCCCTCTCCCATGGTCTTGTCACTTTTAGCCCTTCCAATATACTCTTGCAAGTCCCGCCTTCTAACCTTTCACATTTCCAAGCCGCCTCGGTGATCCCACCCAGTCACTTATTTATTTACTGTAGTTGCTCTACTTTATCCTTAGTTTTATACTGTAAATATTCATTTTGTACATATTTTATTGTAAACAGGTCTCATTTGCTCCCATGAGCAAATTTATTATTCCTAGGAGGGTCTGCTCCAGAATAAAGTTATTTTTAATTCATCCTTTATTAGCAGGATCAATTCTTCTCTGAATTTACTAAGGCAGATCATTTTTTAATTCACCTCAGACTCGACCGGCTCAGTAAAATTCTTTACTCTGGTGAATTTATATCAAAATTGATTTTTGGAAGGATTTTGTCAATAAATAAACCTGGATTAGAACACCTTTCAGAACTGGACGTAAGCCATCTATGTAGCGTGCTGGATTGGCAAAATGGTTTATAAGAAATTACTCACAGTTCATTATTTTTACTAATAGTTATTAATGATAAATTTAATATATTTTTCATTATATTTTAGTTTCCCATCTAAAAATTTAAGAAAAGTAGATTAGGGCCAGTATATATGCCAATCCAATGCTGATATAATACATCACTACATAAAGATGAGTCAGATGTTCAATTTACATTTGTACCTGAAATGGGATTAGTTCCTGTGTGTCATGGGGTTGTTGATTTGTACTTTGTGAGTCATTGTGGTTCTTTCTGAGAAACCACCTCTATTAAACTGACTTCTTTTATCGTTCTATTGCGCCTGCTAAAGCCAACAACAGAGGCCTTATCAAAATACCACGGAGGATCGTCAATAAGGACTGCAATCTAGTCATTAAGCTGTGGGCTGGAGTAATGTTGCGAAGAAAAATTGACATCAGTTTAGGCCTTAATGATCGGATCAATTGGTGCAGTCGAGCAGGATGCCCGCACCATCGGACAGAAGTTCAACAAATAACTCTCATTTCGCTGTTAAAAAACCTGAAATTTTTATTATTACTATTTCATTGTATAAAACTTACTGTCTTTTCGTGAGATACATTTGGCTATTTCCGCAATATTAGTGGTAAATGAAAATTCCACTGATAATTTTTTTTTCTTTTAGGGAGATACAATCAGGAAAAGGGTTATTTCATTATAATTGACAATTGCCCTATATTAAAGCTGAGCTTTAAAAACCAGATCATGTCTCGAAAGTGCTCAGCATTAACCAGTTAAACAATAGTGGGGAGCTTTGAGTTTTGTTAGGAATCTTATTAGTAAGTGTTCACCATTGCTCTATCAATCATTTTTTGAACTGCATCCAAAAAAAATATCTCAATAACGTTGACTTTCCCAACCAACTTTCTGTCCCTGAGAAAATTAATAATCTCAAACAAACAATTCATTTTTCTAATGAATAATAATAATTCTCTTCTTTCCACAATCTACATAATTCTCATTATTAAGAAAGTAGCCGAATTATACTCCCAGGAAAACTGGTCATGAGTGAGGCAATAGAAATCAGTCTTTCTAAGGAAGGTTTAGGATAAACGCTTGGAAATGGATTCAAAAAAGTACCTACTTTTTTCACAGTTCCTATATCATTGCATTCATTATCAGATCTCTTTGTGAGTAGTTATGTAACTTGGCCTTCTTTGACAGTGACGATTCCGTAGTGGAACTGTTATTTACAAAAAGAAATAGTAAATAAAGACTAGTTGACAGTTAAAATGTGGAGGGGATTTTCCGTCTCCCTCAAGGCTTATCCTTGTCAATAGGGAATTTATTTCACATTGGTATTACATTTCATACAAATATGTACCTCTGATAATAACATTTGTACCAAAAAACATGGTATTAGTTTTACATCTGTCATAGTGACAACTTAAAACCCATTTGAAGTCTTCTTAATGCTCTCGAATTATGTAGCATATTACTTAAAAAAAAAAAAAAAAAAAAAAAAAAAAAAAAAAAAAAAAAAAAAAAAAAAAAAAAAA
>KZ807010.1:911203-921578 GCA_000696205.2 Oncopeltus fasciatus
TATATATATATATATATCGTATGCGTGCATGGCCAACCTCAGAGATCTGTACCTGCCTTACCTTCCTCACAATTGGGTAGTTTTTTTTTTAGATGCAAGGAAGTCGGTCCTGCTCCTACATCTTGCTAACCTTTATTTTTTTTCTTTGAGGATTTACTCCCTTTGATGAGTCGTCACCTGTAGACTGACGGATATCATCAATCGGGTAGACGTCATTATTTTATATAGTGAGGAAAATACAAGCCCGTCGACAGTCCTCCATCAGGTGGGAACGCAACAGCCTTCCGCTGATATACTCACTACAGAATTAAGGTAATCCCCAGTAGGGAACTTTAGATCCAATAGTTCTAGATTAACGAGGAGCTTTAATATTCGAGTCGCATACGCTACGCATATATAAAGATGTAGTTTAGTTAACTTTCTAGGTATTTTAGAAATTCGCTTAATTCTCATCAGTCAAGTTCTTTCTAACAGATCTGATTCATCTTTTTTTTTTTTTTCGATTATTATTTAAATAATCACGATAAGATATTTTTTGTAGTATCTATTCTAGAAGGACTCTAGTTACTTACAAGGACCATTCTTAGTTAGGCCTTTAAAGACAAAATATATATTTTTGAAACTCTAAAAATGCTATGTGTACAAGGGCTGACCATGTATGGTATTTCTTCGGATATTGTATCCTCCCCAGTGCCATGGATGTTACCGCCAGACTCCCCCATTGTCAAAACCCCCCAAGAAAAAATAAAGAGTGCATTTTTGAGTCAGAGGACGGTGATGCGAGGAGGGCTGAAGGAGCCGCGGTTCCGAATGGCTGGAGGACCCATGATTGGTCAAGAGCTTTCACGCCCTGGTAATTGCAACCCGTCTCGCGTTTGGAAACAGCTATCAGCAACGTATCTGCTTATTAGCGGCAATGGGTCAACCCTGAAGAAAGGGGTGTTGCTGCTCCAGAGTCCTGCTGTCACTCAATTGGTATGGGCATCATATGCTCAGCAGTCGCACATAACGCTGTAGTGCAGACCCCATTCCTGAATCTCTAGGGATGAAAATTTCTGATAAGGTAATAGTAAAAAAATATAAAAAAGATATAGATCGTGTATGACTTTATTTTATTTTTTTTAAATTTTTCTTCTATTCAAATAAGAGCTGATTAAGAATTCAGGGACATTCGTAATGCCATAAGTAACTGCTAAAAGTACAAACTATAAGTACAAACTAACCAACAAACTATAAGTACAAACTAGTACAAACTACAAACTATAAGTACAAACTATAGTACAAACTATAAGTACAAACTATAAGTACAACCTAACCAACAAACTATAAGTACAAACTAGTACAAACTACAAACTATAAGTACAACCTGATAAGTGGCCAAAGGTGATAAGTGGCCGATTAAGACTAGTCAAGAAGGTCCAGGAGCAAGAATCAAGTCCTAGGTACTCATCGGGGCTATTGTTTTGAGTCGCTAAATTGTAAAGGTTGTATGTTACTTCCTGGATAATTCCAGCCAGCCTCATCTGATAACCTGTTTTACCGACAGCCTCCCAGCTGATGTCCAAGGTATGTCTAGCTGTCACCTTTATTTTATCATCAGCTATCTTTCTGCGAAAATGGGGCCAAATAAAAAGTAAAAAAAAAAAGACTCCATAAATAAATACAAAAAAAAAAGGGATATCTAATTTATCTTTCTCTTAGCAGATTCAAATCAAGCTCACATTGTTACTTATATTGGCGCGACTTTCGAAAAATAATTTTAACGGATCTTTACCGAAGCTAAAAATATATCTCGTTAAAATTATACATGTATATATAAATATATCCGCACTAGTGACCGCAATATAAATAAATAGTAAAACCACATTCTGTATTTAACTTTAACTTTCCGCAAACTGTTAGATGAGTTCGTCAGTGGTTTAAATCGGTCGAAGAGCGATGGGGTTTAGTGTATTATTATATAATATATGGCATAAGACGATGTATTCGTTTTTCTCGTAGGTTAGACTATCGCTAGTGTGTTGGGAATTTAAGTAATCTAGCTCGTCCTGGTAGTGTAATAGTTAGCATACCGGCTCGGAAAGCAGAAGATCCAGGTTCGAGTCCTGGTTGGGACAGGTAGATTTTTATTCTATTCCCTCGCATTGATTGTTCAAAAATATTTTAGTATATTCAGGTATATTAACATGAGTAAAAGAGAACATGCATTGGGGTTATACGCGAAACCTATATCTCTATCAAAAGTTGCAATTGAGTTATGGTGGACGTAGGATTCAATTTATAAGCATTTGACTCATCATAAGTAATGATATATAAATTATTTGATATTTTGTTTATTGATGTCAAACAATCAGGAATGGGGGATCACCTACAACCCTTGATTGTATCAGAACGTTTCTATGGAAGAACGAAGAAGTTTCTCTTCTAGAACTAGACGAAATTCGACATGAACTTATGGAATTACTTGAAACGAGGCCTCGACTCAAATTATCCTCGAGTTCTGTCTCATGTAATTTTCATTTAAATGTAATATAGGTCTGCAATAGAAGGCCTAAATGGCGAATACGGTTTCTATATTTATATAGAGGAGGGCTCGAACAAACCACAATTTAAAAAAATTAATATCTTCATTAATAAGCGTTTTTTTTTCGTATAAGATACATAATATAAGGGCACTGTGTTGGCCCAGAATATCCTTTCAGGTCTTTTAATTCAGTCACTTGGGTTTAAATCTTAGGCAGACATTTATTGTACAATAAATGCTTGCCAAAAGCCATGGTTGCTTAGAATACGGCGATCCTTTATCTACTTTCTCCGCGACCATAAGTGGTTTAAGGTTTAAAAAAAAAATCAATGCTAGGGGCATGGGTCCGAATTTCGGCATCCTGGATAATTTTTAATTTGGGCAGATACGTTATCAGCCTATCTGTCTATAGGCCGAATGGAGGGGTTAGCTACTCACAGGGCTCGGACACACAGGCCTAGTAACCTTTAGACTTGGCACCTTACAGGATACTACCAACCAGGTCATTTAACGAGGTGTTACTCCTTGATCCTGGCTTGGGGCAGGCCGTGGGTCAGGACACTAAGTACCCCAGCCAGATAGGCGTTAGATATAGTGTAGTATGGTGTAAATATATTTTCATTGCTGGTTCCAGATAACTCCACCGATGAACTAGACGCAATCCTTCTAGAAATACTCAAATTTCACCAAAGTCCTGTAATACATAGAACGCGGCACCAATTATCCCCCCTGACATATATGGAAATGACATACTCTCCCAAGCTATATTAGGATAACGTCTTAGGACATATATCTATGTGCATGTACTTATGTCCACATGAATCATGGTTATTAATGAGCAGGCACGTTTCTTAGTGCACGCGGAAGAGATGCGGGAAAGTGCATAGCTGAGTTTAATAGCTCGGACGGCCTTACTCACCACACCCCCTTCTAGCTGATATCTGTAAGTAGGAGTACATAAACATGATATCCTCCGAGCGACTACGTGCAGACGCTAAAATGGAGCGAATACACAAACTACTTGCCCAAAATATCCTTTGGCGTGCTTCTTCATAAAATTGCAAAAGATAAAATAGATAAAGAATAATAATGAAAAAAAAAATGCATTATGATGAAGCAAAACAGTGCCTTAAAAACTTCTAAGGCAGCTTAAAGTGTGTTACCTTAATAAACAATTTCATAACGAATCAATACATTAGTATTCACTCCCACATCCCTACTCAAAACTACACATGAAACAGAAACTCCACTGGTATATATCTTCAGTTTAACAATATAATAATAAAATTAAATATAAGTAGAGTTAATAAGATAATTTATATAGCTAGACCTATTAATTTTCTTATTAAATCACTTGGGACAAATGGTATCAGAATTCATGGCTCGGCTAAAAAAAAATCTCATTTAGACTCAACAATCCAAAATTATTCGTTAGACAGTGAACACATCATAAAGTAAAACTTCTGTACACACTTGCAAAAAAAACTACAAGGTGATTCAAAAACACATACATATCAAAACATTTCCTAGCATATCAACACTAAAATTAACACAAAACACTGCAAAAAGGCTCAAAATAAGTTAGGTTTAAGACGTAATTCATGCCTAATTCATAAAAGAGGGGGAAGGGCATTATTGGGTGCACTTACCCTCTTTCTTATTTTAATTACTTTATTTTTTTTATAAATTNATTTGTAAGCATACTTGTTTATAAGCATTTTTTTTTTACACGTTTTATTTAATAATATGTTATGAAATTTTGTTTTACACATATTATATAGGGAGTATATTTTTCTCGTATCTTTAACAGCAACAAAGATATTAATTCGGTCTTCATTATATCCCCTCACCACGGATTCCAGCTTTTAATGAACTTATCTTTATTTAAAAATTTTTGGACATACACATGTGTGTGTGTATATATATATAATGAAACACTCGCGGCTGCGGTATGTAGCAATCAAGAACAGGTGGGATAGAGAGTGCAGTGCACATACCAAGTTACACCTAGTATCTCTTTAACCGATGCTGACTAATTAACTGCCAGGAAAGATCTCCTACAGTATCTGATGGACATACAGCGTTTGTGCCAGCGTTGGCGAATTAAGGTCAACGAAGGCAAATGCTGTCATGTTACGTTCACACTAAGGAAGAAACAACCTGGCAGAATTTACTTTAATGACGTCCCTATCCCAACTTCCGATTGCTTCAAGTACCTAGGCTTTCATCTTGATTCCCGTCTAACATGGAACACGCATACAAAAATCAAAAGACAGGAACTAAATAGGAGATTTGGACAACTTTACAAGCTACTAGGCCGCAAGTCAACCTTAACTGTGACCAACAAACTTACCATTATGAGACCTATCTGGACTTATGAAGTCGAACTGTGAGGAACTGCTAAACCATTCAACATTCAAAAAATACAGTCCTTTCAATCTAAAATCCTAAGGATCACAGTTGATGCACCCTATTACGTCGCAAACTCCTTACTCCACAATGACCTTAGAATCCCTTTAGTTAAAGACGTCATTACAACCCGTTTTAATAAATTCCACTCTGGCCTTTCCATGCATTCCAATCCTTTAGCCCAAACTCTATCCAGTATTACCCATTATGAGAATCCACCACATCGCCTGAATAAGAAATGGCCTCGTGACCTTCTCATTGCCAACACTTCATAAAAATAATATGAAAAAAAAAATAAAAATAACTTGTATATTGTAAATAGAGATTTACAAGTTCTGCCATTGGGCAGCTTCTCCATCAAGCGAAGTACACGCTTTTTTTTTTTTTTTTTNACACACACACACACACACACACACACACACACACACACACACACACACACACACACACACACACACACACACACACACACACACACACACACACACACACACACACACACACACACACACACACACACACACACACACACACACACACACACACACACACACACACACACACACACACACACACACACACACACACACACACACACACACACACACACACACACACACACACACACACACACACACACACACACACACACACACACACACACACACACACACACACACACACACACACACACACACACACACACACACACACACACACACACACACACACACACACACACACACACACACACACACACACACACACACACACACACACACACACACACACACACACACACACACACACACACACACACACACACACACACACACACACACACACACACACACACACACACACACACACACACACACACACACACACACACACACACACACACACACACACACACACACACACACACACACACATGCACACATGCACACACACACATAGAATAAGGGTTCATACATAAGGTAACAGCTTTATGCTAAAAAACATGTCATGTAAGAAATAGAAAATATTAAAAACAAGCAAAAAAAAAAAATAAATAAATAAATAAATAAAAACAGGAAGAAACAAGGAAGAAGAGAGTCGGACTAAACCGGTTGCTGAATCTGGGCTCAGATACTTGCCAAGTACTTGCTGTTCGACATACAGAACATGAACTTTACACACCCTTCAGAAGACGTAAACGCATTCCCATTCAACACGACGATTTAGTGCCTCATCTTTATTTTTGTCCATTTAAGAAAGAATGTATTCAACTTAAAATACAATTTTCTGTCGCTCAAATTTGAATAGATAGAATAAATTTCTTAACAGGTATCGTTAATGAAAGTATTGCATCAAGTGGCAATGTATTATTTATAAGTTAGTACTTTCTAGAACGCAGAATATGACGTGGAGAAGAGAGTAATAAGACGATATATCTCAAGAATTATAGGTTTACACGACCATTCCTCAATCTTCCTTCACTCTCACTGAAAAATTAGCAATGGTGTAAAATTGATTTTTTTTTTAGCATTTCTATAATATTTTCTTAATAACTCTTATTAAGAAAGCTATTTAGAAATATAATTAGGAAATGTAAGGGGTCTCTACCATTCTTCTTTCCCGGAGATTCTAGAGCTAGCCTCAATGATCTTACCTTTTTACCTTTCCGTCTCGAAAGATGAAATCAATAATTTATAACAAATGAATAATTTAGTTGTGGTGTACTATCCCACGTAAATTTTAAATATTTAATGGAAGGGAATAAAAAAAAAAATCTATCTGTCCCAGCCAGGAGTCGAATCTGGATCTCCTGCTTTCCGGGCCGGTATGCTTCCATTGCACCACCGGGACGAGATAGACAACTTATTAAATTCCCAGCACACTATCGAGAGCCTAACCCACGAGAACGACGAATACATATTCTTATGCTCGAAGGAGGTGTGACATTGTCTGTGTATTGGGAATCTGGCTCGTCCCGGTGGTGGAAAGCGGGAGATCCAGGTTCGAGTCCTGGCTGAGACAGTTAGATTTTTTATTCTATTCCCTCTCATTAATTGTTTTATGAAGGAGATGGTTCACGCAGCCGGATTCCGGGCGAAGCGTACTTCTGCCCCAGTGGGAATGTGGCTGTAGAAAAACGACAGAGACTCTCCAAGGAAAAACGTCCCTCTAATTCGGGTTCTGGGAAGGTGGAGGGAAAGAAGTGGGAGGCTGCTTCCCTGCCAAAACCGGAGAACTGGTTTGCCGCGCAGGACCTGCCAGGCAGGGTCCCAGGACCTCTTCGGGGAGGAGGGGATCCAGGGAATATCCTGTTTAAATCCGCACCCCGCCATTTCGTAGTTAACGACGTGTGCCTTGATTCCCTGCCAACGGGGGAGAGGTATTATCCCTGCTTGCGTCAGACGTCCTACCACAATCCTTCGAGAAGCAATTTCTCGCAACAAGAGATCCAATGCAACTTTACTTTTATTTCCATTCTTCAAAGCTACTCTTCTACAGTGAGAACTAAAGAAAAACAAAATCATCCAACGAATTCTTCGGCATCGCAGCTATGGAATATTTCCTTTTAAAAAGGGGAACGTCAAATTTTATTTTAAAAAATTATCTAATTGTTTCTAAAGCTCTGAATTAAAATCTGTGATTCGTGCAAACCAAAATTTTGAACGAATCAAATTGTATTCTCTCTATCCGTAAAATTGTTCAAATTCAGTTTTATGTGCCGATGTTAATTGCTTTACTTTCTTATGGGAACAATCCTCAACACTCCTCCCTACGTATCCAATAAAACCATCCATTCTGACCTGCAAGTACTTTTTGTTTCCGAGCTCACCCCCTCCAGGTTTGATAAATTCCACACAAACCTCCAAGGACATCCAAATCCTCTAGTCCTCTCCACTCTGTACATTTTTTTATGACCCTTATGAGTGGGAGTTTATTTTAACTCTCAAATTTGATTTAATAATGTCTAATTAAAATAGAAAAACCATTAAAAGAAAGATATGTAATTTCCCTGCATAACTTAAAATTGATCTTACCAATGAGCATCTTTGCATATTGCATTAAAAAAAAATCTTAAAAACATTTTACTCACACTTGACATTTAGATAATTCTTTTGGTCTGATTTCACTGTAATTGCCTTTTGTTTCCATTTAATAACTAAATAGAGAATTTCATTAAGAAACAGTACATTATGTGGTCAGCAGTGGGCGCTTTCTTGTTGAAATAATACATATCGCTTTTAAAAGCAAATATTCATCAAGTGCGTAGCTGAGGAATTAGCTACCTTTACGCACCTCACCTACTAGTAAAATGCAAAACACATTATCCAAGTCTCCCGATCACTAGGGATTTCTTATAGGTAGAAAGTTGTTAAACATAAGTCTAAAAGATGGAAAATTAGAGGAAATTCATATTTCAACCCTTAAATAAATGTGTATTTTTATAAACTGTAAGCCATCATAAAGGCGAGAAGGTACGTGGTGTCACCTGGATCAAATTTTCATGACTGAGAGCATTTGAACATTTGATCTAGGTGGCAACACATCCCCTCTAGATTTAAAAAAAACAAACATTTTTTTAAATTGAATTTTTTTGGATCAACCTTGAACGAACCCCATGAAAGATTCTCTACTAATTATATTTAAGCTTAATTAGGGGTTTTTTTTTTTTTTATTATATGGTTTTAATTACGAAATTTTTTTAGCGGTTATGTTAAAAGTGTGGCAATTTTTACTGCATGGATAAAACTCCTAAATGACATTTAAATGTTGATTGATAGTCACGAGTGTGTACATAATTAAAACGTAACATTTATTACAGCGGTTATTTATATAGAGGGCATTAAGTCTCCAAGACAGCTTTCATTATGAAATAAGCTCTTTCTCCACGGCCATTAAACTCTCCACAACTTTCTGATCTCAATGGAAATGTCCTCTTCAGGGGGAGGGGTTCTGTTGTTCTTGTAGAAGAGTCACATAATAAAGAGGGTCTCACGGCTTTCGGCCGGAGAGATAGATCGAGAGAGTGAGGGCGATGGAGATAGTGTGTGTGTCAGTCTGTGTGTCTGTCTGTTATTTACTTTCACTGTACATATAATCTTTCCGGGCCTGACTCCTCCCCTGTGGTTTCCCCCAGACTGTCTCACGGTAACTCTTCCTCACCCTCGCAGAAGGGAGTAAACTCTTGCCAGCCGCAGGGAGCGTATTCAATTTGACACACTGATGGAGGTTTTTCCCTGACGTTTCATGCTGGGAGTCGATGCTGCTACTGACCGGAAAAAGAAAAAAAAAGTAATAACAGGAAATGCATAAGGTTTAAAAAAGACATTGATAAATAAATAATAAACGTTTAAGAAAAACAACTTTGTATTCTCTCCCACTTTGTTGTACCTGAGTAATAATTAATTTTATACAAAATTTAAATGGACATGAAATCGAAAATGATGCGGAAATATACTACAAAATGGAACACTCCACTTCTATATTGGAGGAAAGCATGTGCTTAATTATTTTAGAAAAATTTTAGAAATAAAACTGATTAATAAATATAATTATATCTTAATTCCAGAAAGCTTCTACAGCAACATGGTTAAATCAATAGTACGAATCTATATAGACATATAATCACTAAATATTTTTCACTATTTTATCACAAAAATTTGTTAAAATTAGTCACTTGATTTTTATCCCAATAGCTTAAGAGGCTTACTTATCAAAAATAGATAACAAATTAAAACATTTACCTCAATGAAGAGAGGATTATCAAGAATTCGGTCTTGGTAGTTGAAGAATTAAATTTGTAACCAAAAGAGTTTTTATTTTAGCCAACGTTTCGGCTTAACTTCATCAGGGCTAAATATGAAAAAAAGACACGTTAAAATAATATAGAAACATGTCTATATTTCAAAATTGAACATTGAATAAGTAAATGAAAATATAAAACTGTATAATCGACTATATAAAAAGCATAAAAAAACTTTTTTCTCTAATATGTATAGTATCCAGTAGGTTGTGCTTTTTATATAGTCCATTACACAGTTTTATATTTTCATTTACTTATTCTTTGTTTTATTTTGAAATATAACTTGTTTCTATATTATTTTTACACGTTTCTTTTTTATATTCAGCTCTGATGAAGGCCTGAAATTCAGGCCGAAACGTTGGCTAAAATAAAATATTTTTTGGTTACAAATTAGTTTTTAATTCTTCAACTGCCAAGACCGAATTCCTGATAATCCTCTCTTCATAAAACTAGACTGCCAACGAATTTACATCTAAATTTACCTTACATTTCAAGATGATAAATAGATTATAAAACCTGATAGAATAGTTAATATAGTTGTAGAGTTTATAAAAAAGTTTATAATATTTTATAAAACATTTACTCAAAACTCAATAGAATTAATTTAAAAAAATAAATTATTAAAATATGATTAAAGTAAA